>VXBB01007124.1:0-36074 GCA_013399915.1 Illadopsis cleaveri | reverse complement strand
ATATATATATATATATTTGGAAATTTCTTGTACAATAGCAAGGTTGCTTTTAGAGAACAAGCAGTTGCACATTTTCTTCACCTCTGCAACTTAATAAATGTAAGCCAGGCATCAAGCAAAGTATTAGAATTGATGTATGGGAAAACTGTCAAAGTATGCACTTTTATAAGTACTTTTTTCTGGAGTATTGCTAAAATTCAGCTTTCAATAGTTTCTAGTAGGCCACTGTCCTCTTTCCATGGAAGAGTCAAATCAGACATCACCAGTTCGATTGGGTTGCCCACATTCCGATTTCCACTTCCACTGCCTTTCCTTTCTGTCTTCCAGTGGAAAAGAGTAGCAGGCCAGCAGAGATTAACCAAACTACTCATTTTCAGAAAAAGAAAATATCTCAGGTCTATTCCTCTCACCTTATGGGGTGAGAAAATGGCTAAAATTCCTCTCACAACAGGCCTCTTAAATGTTTCTTTTGGCAGGATGTCACCATGCTTGCTTATGAAGTGGGTGCATACATGTCTCTTGACAAAAGATTTTTAGGTACAACTAATGCACACAGTATTAGGAAATTTTATCTTAAACATAATATATCATTGAATGCACAGTGTTTTGTAGTTTAAGGAGATTAATTTCAACTGGTTTATCATTTGCTTAAGGCAACAAGCAATTGTAAACAACATGAGGTGTAGATAATATATTATTTTTTTCTTTTGTATATGATTGTCTTAATACTTACAATATGTAGTCATATAAGATGCTAATTTTTAATACTTCTTTAGCTATAAGAATGCATGTTTGCTTTCTCTTGATTCACACAGAACAGATGGCTGCTTGACTGCCTGCTAATCCACAGCTGGAATGGTTTCAGTGGTTTCCACGTTGCTGGGTTAGAGTGGCTTTTCTAGTGGACTGAGAGGGCAGCAAGAGAGGAATATCATTATTCATCAGTATCCCAGTGGGATCGCTGCCAGCAGAGATTAATTTTTTCTGTTATGCTTGTAAAACAAGCTCAGGTGGAGTCTCTAATCCTCAGGGCACGGGTGGCAGATCAAGGAAGATGCTACAAAGCTAGTTAATTTTCAGATTCTAGGGGAAACAGAAGCTCTGTTAGATGTATAAATACATGATTGCAAATTTAAGTAGCTCAAATCCAAATGGGATCTTCCTAGACATCTGGTCCAGAAAATCTCTGTTTTCTTTGTCTTTTAAAAGAAGTTCTTAAAACTTTATGCCAGAGGCAAAATATCTTCAACTCTCTTAATCATCAGTTATCATTCTTTTTTTTTTTTTTTTAATACAGATCTTACAGGGTATTTTAGATGAATGTCTTTATTTACCTGTAGGCAAGACATGGTACATGTCTGTGTAGGAACACTGAGTTTACAGTGTTCTCACGAATTTGTGTGCAGTGACAATCACCAAGAAAAATTACCACTTGCCATCGAAAAAGGGTTAGATTTGCCTTAGTAATGCATGGTACATCCTATTTTGGCAATGGCATCTCCTGTTAAAGTCTGTTGTGGTACAAGGGCATTTTTCCCATGTTATTCTTGGTACCAGACCTGTTGTCATTTGTAACAGATATAATGATAGAACTCAAATCAAGCATCCCAAAACACTCACAAGTTGTCTATTTGTATAATAGACTTCACATATTTTTCCTTTACTGACTTTTTTGTTCCCTCAATAATTACCCTTCTTTCTCACCCTTGTAATTACCAGTGTCTTCCATCTGTGTATTTCCTTGTAGCTCTTGAGTTGTTCAAAACATTGGGTTAGATTTTCAGGCAATGTTAATCCACATAGTTACACTGAAATGAATGGAGATGTGCCAGTTTTTATCAGCAGGGAACTACCCTTATTGAAATTTACTTGCAACAGCTGTCATTTCCTCTTAGAGTCATGTTTTTTTTATTATTATATTAAACTATATTCATTTAAAAGTGCTCAGAGTGAGACCAGTAGCATTGTCTTGCTGAAAAGACATTGTGCATGTAGGCACCTTCCAAGTTTCCCATATATTTCTGCCAGTTTGTATTGTTCTTCTGTTATTCTGGGCTTGAGCTTCTCTTGAACGCAGGCTGCTACTCATTTCACCACATGATGACAGGTATTCACGCCATGAACTTTTTACTCCTTTTGTCTCTGGTCACATAGTAGTCTAGATCTGGAATTTAATCCAGTACAAAAATGCAGCAGTGAGCATTTGTGGCTCCCCACTAGGGGACCTGCCACAGGTCAGCAGATTTGAAATCCGGTTTTCAGCACACAGAGCTTTTACAGCTTGCCATTAACATATACAGTACATAGGGGCCCCATTTCACATACAGAATTAGTAGTGCTTACTCCTGTCTCCATGCAGAGTGGCATTAACTTAATGCAGAGATCTGTTAACTTCTTCCCTGGGTCTGGGCTCTGCAGTGAAAGATCCCAATGGAGGATCAAAGCCAAAGATGGAAAATGACTGATCACTTTCCCAGGGAAAGCTGTGTGCCAGAATTTATTATTCCAGTTTTTATTGCTATCATCATCTCAGTCAGTAGTTGGGCCAGCTGATTCAGCCAAGCTCAATTTCAAAACACGGACAGACGTCCAAATGGAACTGAAGTAGAGTTCTCATGACAATGAGACTTTTGAATGTATACTCAGAGAGATTTTCCCAGTTTCATGTGAGCAGATTACTGAGTTCATGCACTGAAAAGCTTTTCTGTAGTAGTGCAATACAATTAGTTTCAGTACAGCCAAAACCAGTCAATTTTAAATCTTTTCTATAATATGACTTGAGATTACAGGGAAAGTAAGATGTGGGTCACTGCCCCATCTAGATTTTAAGATTAAAAAAATGGAACGATGATAAGATATTCAACATGCGCAGATTCAAAGCATTCTTGTGAAAAGTCAGGCATTTTGGAGAGGCAAAAACACTAATATACCATTTACAGCAATAAAATGTAGTAATTCTCTCACATTATGAAAATTCACTTTATAAATGGAATTTGTACCTTTCCATTTATATTTATTTGCTGTGGTCAGAGTATCTTATTCTAGGTGAATAACGTGTGTTCAGTACCAGATGCTTGCTTTTATTTTTGTCCTAATTTAGTCTTCCTTTGCATTTATTTTTTTGTAAGCTGTGCAAGTATTACAGGAATACTTATAAGCAGTAATTTAACTTGAAAACCTAAGAGCAAACTAAAGCCACATCTATGGAATTTGTACAGGCTTAATACTATGAAAGTACCTATACATTCAGGGAAAATGTATTTTTAGAACTGGTTTTATTAGGACTGGCCAGAAAAAGTAGCACTGAGTTATGACTGTGATCATAAGCTTTATGAAATATGGAATGTGAGAGGTAGGACTTAAAATCATGAATTCATTCCTTGTTGTAATGTTTTAGTAAGGTACATAACTTAAATAGGAAAAATTCCTGAAATAGAATGGTTCTATAACATTTAGTAAGACAATTACAGTGATTGTATTATCTATTGCTGTATCTTCACCTACAATGAAAGTCAGCTTCTCTAACATGCTTAAGAAACTAGAGAAAAAAAAGGAAAAATCAACTTTCAAGTTAGTATAGAAGTCCTAAGAACTTCTTTCCCATGTCAAATTACTGTTACTTTATAATAATCCTCCCCCTCCTGTATGCTAGCATGCTTGCATATTCTTTTATCAACTCCATGCTGAGGCAGAGGTCTGTAATTTAACTTTGTAGTTCAGAAGTTCCCAGATCTGCTAGGTCACTCTCTGCTACTGGTAGCTAATATTGGCTGACCTCCTATTGCTCTGTGAGCAGTGGCAAAGGTCTTTCAGTCTCCTGACCCCTGGTCATCAGGAATGTCATCAGTAGTTTGTAGCTTGGATGTTTTAAGTAAGAGGTGAACTTGTGAAATCTAAACCCTTTAGGGTGTTTTTAAGTGATCACTCAACTGTTTCATTGCCCTAGGTTGTGCTTTTTATGATGTCTGTAATTGTAAAATTTGTGGTGTTTATTATATGCAGCTATTTAAAGTTAAAAGTGTGAGAATACAATTAATATATTGCATATTAACATAATAATTTATTAATTAATAATTTATTTCTCTGATCACTAACATGAGAACTAAGAATTTTAAGAACTTTTAACTTGTATGTTCTTACAAATTATGTGGGTCCCATGGCGGAAATGGGCCCATTTTAAATCCTGAACAATAGTTACAAATTAATGTTTAAAACATAATAGATTTGCACAATTGCATGTTGATGGGCTTTACCACTTTCTCTCTTCAACTTCTCATGTCCAACTGGAAATTTCCAGTGTTTGCTCTGTTGAGTCTTAAATCTGGAGACAGAGCCCAGAGTAGCCCAGCCTCACTGTTTTGCTTTTACCCAGTTAATTGGGTTAATGTTACACTTTGAAGTCATACTTCTTCTTTTTTTTAATATATATATATAATTTTTTTTATCTCTAAAAGTGCATTAAATACTAATTAGATAAAAAACCTAAAAAGTTTCTATTTATCTTAGAAGATACTGAGCATGTCTTTTTCTTTGGACAATGCTCTTCATCATATGCATCTGTTTCCCTCCTTTTCCAGAGGGTGAAGTGTGGTCTGATGGGGTGTAAAAAAAAGTGACTGGAGCATTTTCCTATAAGCTAAGCTGGAGGGGAGGGTTAGGGCAGAGAGTCTCCAGTGAGGGACCCAGTGCCTGAGAGGAGACCCCCTTTCCCACAGCCAGGGACAGCTGCAGCCTGGAGGCTCTGACACCTCTGTGGGCACAGGGCTCTGCTCTCTGCCTTTCCTCCCTGAGAGCCACCATCCCTGGAAAGGAAGACATGGGAAGACCCCCGAGGGGAAGGAACTGCACTGCAGGGTTGGCTCTGATATGCTGGGTGCAGTTTGATGGCACTGCCACATACACGTGCAGCTGATGGGGAGATGTATAGTTGTACAGTATATGAAGACAAGGGGTTTATTTGTAAACGTGGTGTCTGTGATGAATGACAGTATCACGTAGCAAATATATTTTAATCTTGCCTGAAAAGTGTTGTTGTCTTCTTTTGAACCATGTTTGCCATTTTTTTAAGATCTCTACAAAGCCTCAGGCTGCTCTGTGGTTTAGCAAAGCCTGCCAGCCTGCCCTGAATATCTGGAGCATTTCTTCTCCAAAGTTTGACTTAAAAGTTTATTTTTACATGGGTAAAACACAGTGAACTTGCAGAAATTATTTTTTTCCCTTTTAGTCTATAATATGAATTTTGAAAACACGTCATGTTTGTTCTTCAAACTTATAGCTAGTAACATGTTTCTAAGTGTCTTTTAAATGGAATATTGTCATAGACCTTTTATATCTATGAGTAAAAAAGAAACACCCAAGCATTTGGAAGTTTAAATTATGTCTCCTAAAACTGAGACAAAAACACAACATTTAGAGGATACCAATAAATTCCTTAAAATAGGAGTTTATAATGGAATCACTAACATATATAAAATTTTCAAGCAGTACTAGCAAGTACTTCTCCAATTCTTTCTCAATCTACATTACTTTTTGGTATGTGCTGAAAAAACACTTTTAAATTAGGTTTGGTTTTGGGTTTTTTTAGTTTTTCTCCCTCTTTTTTAAAGTACGTTTCCTGACCTTTATTAGTTTTCTGAATGGAAATGTAAGCTTAATTATCTTCTAGCTGCCTGTCAGGATACATCTGTGTAAGTGTAATTTCTTTCCTTATCAATCAAACTCACACTCAAAAATGTGACAATAAAATATAGTATTGATATGTTGGTTAATTTAAATAATGTTCATAGTATACACTTGTGCTATTCCTTTGTCACATAATTTGGTCCTTTTCTCTTGGGAAAATCATGGGCAAAGGAAGATAGCTTGGGAGCTTTAGTTAACCAGTTTTTAATTTTTTTTAATGATATAGGTAATAGGATCAAATGAGATTTCTGTCAGCACATGATTAGAGATATACATGTATATATATAAAATTGGACATAATTCCAAATGATTTTAACTACAGAAGCTCAAATATCCTCAAAAAAAATTTTAAAATTTGTGAATATGTTATAAGTCAGATGTTACCTAGCTACTCACAAACTATTAGTCCTTGTTATTTCTCTATTTTGACCGTGTTTCCTTTCTCTAGTCCTTCAGCATGTACTTAGATTATTAGAGAATCTTATGTAATTTAGTTTCAGGTAAGGAGAATGGAATTACTGTACTAGTTAAAAATGATTCTTGTCTTTTCTCCTTTTTTATGTTAGTTTTATTTTAACACTAGTCTGCTGCAAAGTTTTTTATACTTTCATTTAAAAAACTGTTTCTTTTTTTAGCAAAATGTGCTAACAATGCTGTTCCCTTGTTTCTTTCGACATCAGGAACTTGAAAGAGAGCAAAATATGTTGCAAGTTTATTAAAGTTGAAAATATGATGTGATTGGGTGCACAGTATCTATGTAAAGGAAAGGAACATACAGACAGTGAATTCTAAAGCAGTTTCAATAACACTGCTAAAGAAAAGACTACTGGTTCAACTCTGGAATGTGAGAAACTATTTTTGGTTTGGTTTAGACACTCATTGTTACAAATTAATCAACTGCTCTTTAAAGTCTAGAACTCATTAACTTTAAAAGTTTTACTGTTCCCATGACTGAACTTAACTTAAAATATTCAAGTTTGCTTTAGTAGCTCACCTTGATTCCATTTCTGTCTGTGGTCCACAAGTATCCTCTTCTCTCCTGTAGAGAAAGTGCCAAGATGTATTTACTCCAGATTTAAAATATTTTAGAAGATCTAAATGTGGTATAAGTTTATAGCCCAGCTCTCACTATGAATCAGTATCAGCCAAACTTGCACTTTTTGTGGGTAGAAAGAAAATCATGGGAGAGGTTTAACCCTATGGACTCTGCAGACCACAATATTCACTATATTGGATACCTTATTTAAGTTTTAGTTTGGTCTGACTCCTCAAATGCCTGATAGTACCACAAAACTGCAAAAGATATATTTTAAAATAGTATGGGTTGTTTCCTTTTAGGACTATTCTAACAGTTCAAATAAAGGGTGATGGTAAGCTGCATATTTGGAGCATGATGTTGTAGACAGGATTTTAAGATGATTCTGTGGCTGTTATTATGCAGGAAACAGAATTCAATTACCAGAATAGCCCTTTGGCCTTGTAAAATGTAACTGTCAAGTTTATGCAGGTCTGTGTGTGACATTTCTCACTGGCAGTGCAAGTTACTGTCTCCTATATGACCACCCTGTATTGCATGCAGGTTGAAATGTAAGTCTGAGATGACTCCTACACCCTTGAAATGATGCAGGAGTCTCTAATGCCCAAAAGGAGACATTATTGGGAAAGTCCATCACAGAAATGTAGCAGAGAGAGACGTGACATGACTACCAAATGCACAGTTGCAGAACCTGTAGCTAAAATTCCTGGTTATCTCCTGGCATACACCAAGTTATGTTTAACTGTGTAGGTGCTTGTAAACCTATTATTTGTACATAGGCTGCAACAGCTCTGATTTAAAAGGAGAAGGGAAAGTGAAAAATGCATAGCAGTACTTTGTGGTTTAACTATGAAGCTTGTATTAAGTTTCTTGACATTAGAATGAAGATTAATGATTGATATGTAGTTTGATCTGTTTCCTCAACCATGGAAGTTGGAATGGTGTTAGAATGATGTAATAAAACAATATATGTTATATATTGTGTGGAATAGTTGAAGCTACAGCCTTTACAGAACAGATTGAGATTTGCAATGAAAAGGAAAACTAAAATGAAAAAATATTGAGTGAACAGCAGGGCCTATTTGAGGTGATTACAAAGGATGTTTCTTTATTCTGTCTTTTCTTATGCAACCTGAAAACAGTAGCAGGGGGTTACAAGCAGAGTTCATCACAAAGTTGTCAATCACTGTCATTTAACGTTTTGCAATGGAAGATGTCTTTATTCAAGGACAGCTGGGCAAATCAGAGAAACAGATTTGCAGTTAGTAGTCTGTCCAGCCTACACTAAGCAAACAAGAACAGGGCAGACATACTGGCCTCTCACATAAAAATATAATGGACTCAGCTGACCTCGGTGCCCTCCATTCAGCTTCATTCTCAGTTGTATAAAAGCTTCACTACCCATTCTCAATTTCCTTTAATTACCTACATGATGCAGATAAGAAAATGAACCTCACTTACTTACAGTCAATGATCACAAACAGGAAATTAAGTAAGCAAGTTGTTTAAAATAAGAGGAGTGTTTTGGATGTAAATAAAACATGTACTGGGGAAGAATTGGGGAAAATGCATTTTCAGGGGTACCAATTGGTCTGAACTGACTTGGCTGATCCTCCTTCTTTCTGCTACTTTAAACTGCAAAGCAAAACTAAGTAAAAAATCTCCTTGGTAAATATTCTTTAAAATATCTTTGAAGGAGAAGCCAGTTAAATAAAAAGAGTGAAGCAAACATGCAGCCTTCTATAGGGCTTAAAAAGATTGTGACCTTAGGTTCAGAGAATAAATGACCACAGTTTTCACAAGAGATCTAGCAGAGACATCCAGGATTAAGCAGCAGTTGTCTTTATTCAGTCTTCACTTCTAATCTGCAGTTGAGATATGAAATAAATTAATGACATTCTGGTTTTCTTTCCAAACCTTAAATTGTCTGATGGTTACCATTCCTTTTACATTGATATCACAGTTTAGACATAGTTTCCTTGCACCATTAAAGAAAATAGGAAATTTTGTGCTGTCAGTTTTCAAGGAGGTAAAAAAAACAGCTATCTAACTGCATTTAGGAATTGTCAGAAAAGGTGCTATGTCTTAGGATATTAATGAGGGAATATGGTTCTTTGTAAGTCGATTAGGTAGTTCAATTAGGTGTCCTAAAATTGCCATTTTTCTTTACCTCATTCTTCACTGGTTACTGTTGTGAATATTTCATTAATATGGATTTGCAGGAAGTCTGATGAAATTGAAGACTAAAATGCAAAATATTGAATCTATAGTTTAAGAGGAATATAAAACCTTGAACACTTTAATTTAATGTTCTCTGCTAAGCCTGTAGTTTCGAAGACATTGCCCTTCAGGCTCCTCAGATGACTTTTTACTTTATGACAAAAGAAATACACTCTCTTAAATTACAGATGGAAAAGATATCACATATTATAAAACTCTTACCTTACAATTTTTATAATTTGGAAAGATCGTTCTCACTCCAAATGTAATGTACACATGTACATGCACCAGAGGATTTTGTGGAGGGAAAAATTTCCAATTAAGTCACAAAACTGACTTTTTAGCCTAAATTATAGTTCTTAGGATGTTTCTGTTGAACTTTTTTTCAAAGACAGTGGATTTCCCAAGCAGGAGAATTGGCATCTCTGCCTGGCTTACCAAAACAGTTGTAATTGCTTCTCTCAGCCGCTGTGATGTTGCTACTTATAACTACATTTAGATTACATGTTGGTGGGGAGCTCCTTTTTGCAACAGTGAGAAAGTTCTTACATAGCTTTCATTTTGGCCTGAATAGCATTAGTCCCACTCTGGAACACAGAGAATGTTTTCACCACCTACTTAAAAGTTTGCACTTTGTTTTGATCACTCATCATCAGTTGCTTAGACACTGACTGCTCAGAATATTGAAAAAATATTTGAAAAGAACCATATCAAAGCTATTTCAAAGCTACTGGGTTTTGAATGCCAAGAGAAAAAAACTGAAAAAAAAAAGTTTTTGACTTTTTTATAGCTAACCTTTACAATGTTTTTATGAGCCAATGAGGTAGGATACCTGTGGGTCATCTTCTAGTATTGAATCCATCCAATGAATATATTTACTTCATTGCATTTATTTCCCTCTTCTCTAATGTTAGTATCAGCTATGTGGAAGAAAAAAAGTTTAAAATCTATAAGCGTGTCAATATTTGGGAATATTATATTAGTTCTTCTTTTCCCATATGTGATTTTGATAAATAAGTACACTTTCTATACCTTTAAACGCTGCTATTTTTGTGTTGAAATGTAACTGTAGTAAATTAAATGCCTATACTTTTAATGCCTCAGTAAGCAGTAATAGTTATTCCGAAGTTAATTACAACGATTAATTATTTTTTAATTTTTTTTTTTTAAAGAATGCTGACGAGTACACAGATCTGCCTGTGAGACACAATGAAGATCAGATGAACAGTGAACTGGCCAAACATCTTCCAATTGAAGTCAATCCCCATTCATTTGACAGTTCACACACAAAAACACACCTCTTGCTGCAAGCCCACTTCAGTCATGCCATGCTGCCTTGTCCAGATTATGCAACTGATACAAAGACGGTGCTGGACCAAGCAGTCAGAATATGCCAGGTATCGTGATGCATTTCAGTATATAACTTGTTGGTTTATTGTTTATCATTAAAGTGTTGTCATATTTTGAATACAGAAGAATCTGACGATTTCTTGCAATCTTCTGCAGAGCTGGTACCACATGATATTATAATGCCTTGTTTAGGGAGGAACTGGATGCCCATAATGGTTCCTATTTTACAGAACTGGAAGTAAACAAACTTAAAGACAGTGGTGTTCTGACCGAAGGTATCTATTGCCATATAATGAGCTCTACTTTCTTTGCAACACCTTTCTATCTCTGTGTTGTGGAATGTTGTATGAGAGTCATTCTGGCATGGCTGTGGTCCCTGCAGATTGTTATGCAGGTGTCCAAGAACCTGTCTCCCCTGGGTACTTCTACTTTTCTGGCTCCCAAAAGCACTACGGTCACTCTCAAGCACAAATATAACATGTTTTGAAATCTGATTCAGGGTGAGATGTGGGGGTTTTCCCTAAGCTCCTCTAGCTAGTGCAAAGATACATCTTCTATGTCCCAATTATCACAGAGTCAAAGAGCACATTTTTAAACACAGATTTTAAACCCACCCTGGAGACCTGTGAATTTTTACAGTTGTACTGCAGTTGTAGCCCACAGAAACTAAACCGACCATGGAGAGTACTGGTAACAAGCAATCACAAGCACAGCTGCCCCCTCAAAAGAATTTTAAAGCAGCAATTGAAATTTGGAATAGAGTGCTGCCATTTCTGAAAAGCTCAGTTACAGTTACAGCAGGAAAGGTGAGCTCTATCTGTCACAAGAAACAACCGACCCTCTGAGTCTCCTGGGAAGAATTCTTCTCTTCAGCAGAACTGCACAAGGACTCATTCACAGGTTCTTGAAGATCAGGCAGCTTTCAACAAACTACTCTTTTTATGTTTCCGAGTTCGATATCTGTGAAATAGAGCCAGTACTTCTTTCTTCCTACAGTTTTTGTTTGCTCAAATGTTAATATCCTCAGTGATCTGTTTGTCAACTATCAAACAGAAGCTTTGCTCTTGTTTGAAGCCTGTTGGCAATATGGTAACTGCAAACATCATTGTGTCAAGCCTGGCAGTTTGTAAAACTGCTCTATGAGAAACTATTAATCAGTGATCTCGACAGAGAAAATACTGTGTGCAATTCAGTCCAACAATTTGGATAAGGCTCCACTTTACACTAATAAAAACAAGCTTAAAATACTAATATCAAATGAAGCAAAACTGAAATTAGGGAATGTAAGAAGCAAATAATACCACAGATGTTACTGCTGCACAGTCCTAATCTTGGCAACCAGCAGTACTTGGATGCTAGTCTGTTTCAAATATTTCAAATCAATAAAATCATGGTGCTGAAAGTGTAGAAACAGCTATGCCATATATTCAGTTATAAACAGAGAAAAGCATCACTCGCTCAGGTGAGAAAATTCACCTTTTTTTCAAAGAAATCACATACAATAATACACAAATCAGTGTTTGTGGAGTAAGCATTAGGGACTTAATTACATATTTGGGCAAAACTTAAATACTATTTTCAGTAATTATTTTGTTGTGTTTTTCTGATAAATGTATTTTTTTAAATCCTGCTACTGCATCATATGTATTTCAGAAACAGTAAAAAAAATCCAAAATATTCAACAGTTCCTATAAACTGAAGTAGAGTTCAGAAAAATGCCATTCCATACTATGCCTTGGCACTCCAACCTTCAGTTAATGACTACATAATGTTACATATTCAGACGTCTTAAAAAAAAAAAACTTTAAAAAAAAAAAGGAGAAAACCATGCAAGCACTTTTGTATTTTAAAGTTGGCACATGGTTTACATCTCTCAGGAGATTTTTGGTTCCATCTTATTAGTCACGCTTTCCAAATGGAGGTTAAAGTTCCCAGAATCTAAGCAATGGACAGGGTTACACTTTCAATGCTGGTTGTTACCTTTTTCCTTAGCACTGACCTGCTGATGAACTCTGGGTCAGCAGAGGTAGAAAAAAAGATGTTAGTTATGAGAAAAGGAACTGAAGCATGGAAGGATCCATTGATGAACAGATTCGGTGGGTGTTGTTCTCTGTGTGTGAACACGGGCTTGCGCATCGTCAGACATTAAATACAGCAGTGAGGCGAGAATTGGGTTTTGAGTTACACTGAATTTTTGTTTATTTACTTACAAATTATTTTAGTGTTGAGGTTGTATTCATATTGAGACCTGAACATAAACTGTGATTTTTTGCTGGTGGGTACATGAATAACAGACTTTTCATATCAACACCACTTTTCTGTTACAAGAAGGAAAGATCTTTCAAAGAGCTTTTATGGGTAGTTGTACAGTAGGCCTTTATCCCAGGTCCTCTGCAGTGCAGATTTGCCATCTCTAGCCGTGATATGTAAGCAAGCCTCTTTCCATGACAGGCTATTACACTGCTGCAGTCTCCTGTGGTGTCTTTCACCTGAATCAGCCTTCCCTCCCATGGCTTCTTTCTTATCCCACGTTTCATTCTCCCTTCCATTCCTCCAACGTCTTCTGGGCTTTTTCATTGCTAGTGACTTGTGGCTGAGTACTGTTACTGGTCCAGCAGAAGACCATGTTAACAGCATTACATAGGTAATTGTAGCTGCTGATTTCATGTAAGATTCCGCTATCCTTTAACGAAAAAATTATGCAGCAATTCTTAAATAATTTTTCCTTAGATGTCTTAAAAGTTTTGGCTCTACATTAGAATTCTCTTGTTTATACTTACAATGAAATATTGAAGTAATTGGCATTTAACAGAATTTGAGGAGTTATGGTGCTGCCTTAATAGGGGAATGTAATTTTTAGCATAAAAAAGAAAGGAAGAAATATATTCTGTTATGGTTTTCCTATGGTTAGCATTTGCTAGATAAAGGTGGAATTCATTATAGCAAGTTAAAATTAGTATTTATATACCAAAAATGAAATGCAGAATCTTTTCCTTTTACTGCAGAAATAGGGGGAATAGCAGTGTATAACCTTTTGGAATGTGAATGCCTATCTGCTCCCACTCCCATCTCTGTAATGAATGGCCACTGAGGCATTGACTAGGCTCAAGGAACCCCCCTGAAAACCTAAAGTTAAAATCTAGTTTGTTACCAGTGACAGGCTTTCATAGATAAAGCACAGAATGTTCCCATAGCTCAAAAAAATTTGAGCCACGACTCAACTGTGTGACCTTGGCCAACTCATTTAATTTTTATTTGCCTCAGATACCTCTGGTGCAGTCACAATAGACAAAATATTCTCTTCAAGCCTAGCACTCTGTTACTTTTACTGAGAAAAGCTAGAAGTGTCATTAAGATGGTGCTGACCAATCCAGTAGCTTCTCAAAATCAAACATTTCTCCATTTCTTTCAGGAGAATGAACATTAAATAATAAAAATTCTAATTAAATTATTTTTCTAACATTTTTATAAAATATAATTGTTATTGTAAAGATAATACTCCACCTTTTTTTCCTATCTTATTTAAGAATACATGAAACTAAATCTAATCTCTTTTTTTGCTTCCTTTGTCAAGCCTTATATTTTGTGACTGTGTATTCAGCGATCAGTTCTTATTCTGCTGTTCTTAGACCATTGCCTATATTTGCATTAATTGAAATGGGTAAT
The DNA here is from genome assembly GCA_013399915.1 of Illadopsis cleaveri. Taxonomy (NCBI): domain Eukaryota; kingdom Metazoa; phylum Chordata; class Aves; order Passeriformes; family Timaliidae; genus Illadopsis; species Illadopsis cleaveri. The sequence continues at coordinate 22,120 of VXBB01007124.1, read as the reverse complement.
TGAGGCAGTAATACCATCACTTTTAGATTCAGCAGGGCAGTCTCTTCTCAGAAATAATATGACAGTTGCTGGCTTTGCATTGGAATTGGCCACAAGCCTCCACTTGTAGTATAATCGTTGATAAAATATTTTAAAATTGCCAGGAGTAGAACTGCCATGGAGCTCAGCCCTAACCTTTGAGAAGTGTTTACCTATGGATGTGTTAAACACATCTCAGTAGGGTAGCTGGGCATTGAGAGAAGATGGACATGAAAACAGATTCCAAAGTGCAGAAGAAAGACTACTCTGCATGGAAAATGTGCCTATCCCTGTAACAAGGACCTTGTAATGCTATATCACTGATGCCCTGTCTTTCCCCATCATGTTACTCCTTTGAAGAATCTAATTTTGACAGAAAAGAAAAATACTCTTTGGGTTAAGCACTGTGTTTCCTTAGCTAGATGGTGATGTGTATAATACTGCTTTAGCCATTCTAAAACAGTTGTTTCTGGTCATTTAAACTGCAACTTTTGCTATTGTTCTTATGAGAATCATCTTTGCGGTACATGTTCAGAGTTGTCAAATATTGCACCAATATGCTGCATAATTCAGCTAAGAGCTGGCTTATGTACAAATGCTTACTGTATATACAGTATAGACTGTGCCGGGTGGGTGGTGGTGGCCCCTCAGAAGGAGCAGTAGTACACAAAAGTAATTCTGGCCATGCGAAGGCACAGGAGCCCATCTTGCCATTTTGGGACTCAAAGAGAATGTGCTTTGGCTCTACACTTCTCATCCTCCCCAAACCTCCTCAGTTCGTAACAGCCACTAAAACTATTGATTTGGAGAGCCTTGTCCCTTGGATCTCTCATTTTTCTGCTTAGGAGGAAGTGGAGAAGTTTTTAAAGGTCCTGAGAGTGGTTTGTGCTTATGTCTTGCTTGTTGGTAGTGCAGGTGTGCCAACTGCTTGCTGGCAGGTGGTGGTGGGAGTTACAGGAAAGGCCTATTTTATGGTTGTGTAAGTAAGATTTGTCCAGAAGTGTCCAGGGAAAGAGCTTTTGTGTAATGGTTGCATTGGCAACTATAAATAAATGGACAGCTTTACCGAGCAAAGGGAAGAGAATCAAATTAACTTGAGAATGCAGAGGATTACTCAGAAACAAGTGAAGAGCAGAGGCCACATCTCTTGAGCTGCTGCACATATTCTTTGTGTATGCAGTAATATTCCAGTGATAGCACAATGTTTGCAATTTTACTTAAATACTGGCTGCTTTCATGGCTGTATGGCTATTAGTCCACATTAGGGGTGTGGAAATAATAGAATAGTCAAAAGATCTTGTAGTGCTTATACTGTGCAACAATGCTCCCTTATGGATACTAAACATCAGTGGATCACTTTGTAGGGAAAGTACCTGGACGTGTTGGGCTGGAAATGCTGCCTGCTTGTGTTGTGTAGGTATATATGTGGGAGAAGGGAGGGTTACCTTTGTGGTGTTGGAGTTTTGCTTGCTGTGGATAATCAGTGATCTGGTGTATGGAAGCATCTTGGGCACAGTTTATTGATGATTTGGTGCTGCTTGTGCATAATCCCTCCCCCACCCATGACAAAACTTTTCCCAGTTGGGACTGGAGGAAATGAGTAATGCTTAACCCATTTGTGTGATCAATTCACTTAAGCAGCTACTGTGAAATGTTAATCACAACTTTAATTTGTACTGCATTAGCATTTTGATTAACTTGTAGGCTTGCTAGCACACTTGAAGCACTTTTACTCATAGTTACAGCTCGGAAATGACTTTTTGATTAATTAAGTTTGTTAGACAGCAGCTGAGCTTCCTGAATGCTAACCTTAAGGGGCTAAAAGTTCAGGAGAAAGTTACTGGAAATAACTGTTGCTGTTGAAAAGGATTCTTGTGAATGCACTCAAAAAAATTTGATTATTGACAAAATATTACATTCCTACTTTGAACCTGACTCTACACTGTAAAGAGGACAGATTTATTATGTGAAAGATACCGTGTGTCTTTCATGGTTTTGGTAGATTTCTGTAATATTTGGAACAAATACCAGCTTAAGGCATTGTTTATGTTAGGAAATTGGGATTTATTGCAAAAATATTCTTATCAAAAACCTTTTGTTCTTTTTACAGTTCACTGGTATAGTAGAGAATATCAATTTATTAATTAATAATTTGAAAATAAATTTGCTATTGGGACTCAATGAGTTCTGAATGTTGGGTTAAGCCCTACTAAGTTTACATTGCTAGTATCATACCCTGTAGCTGCTTTTATTTCTGTAATACTATTAAAAAGAAATCAGTAAGGACCCAAGGGTTACACTCCACTAAATGTAGACAGTAAATGGTTTGTCCTTTCCCTGGTCCTGAAAATACTAATAATGTTACTATGGAGGCTAAAGGATGAATGCAGGGATAGGAATTTTATGAAGCAGCTAGGAAGGTTTTAATTTGCATACATCAGTGAGACCTTTATGATGACGGGAGAATGAAGAATTAGTCTCTCATAGGCAGTAGCAGAGCATATGGAAGAGGGGACTGGATGTGCTTGTAAAAAAAAGTGAAATAGGATACAGAGGGCAGTATAAAAGGAGTGCCTCCTGAATAGGATTAATTACAACTTATTCAACAACTATACAACTATATCTCTGATGAAGTACAAGCTGGGGATGTTCTGTGGGCTGAAACTACGCAGCTGTGCAAGGGTGATTTAACTGATCTGAAAGAACTCCTCCCCAGATTAAAACATTTCTGAAAAGTAGTTTTGGACTAGACCTCTGAATTTCAAAGGTTCTGTAGATACCTGTTTTACTGAGATATAATGTACCAAAAGTCATGACCTTAAACTCTCTCTAATACTTCGTCAAGTAAATTTCAACTTTTCAAGCCAGTTGCTGTTTCTGAGATATGTAATTGAAGCATCATAGTCATGATTTGTATAAAAACATGAAACTTAAACTACGTGGCATGCTTTAACATCTGAAAAAATATTTTACTTGTATTAGCAGAATATCAAGTCACACGTGAATCATAATATAATCTTATGTATTTGGAAGGCTGCCTACATTTGAAGCATGTGCAAAAAAATATTTTTATTCTGAATTCATAGTTTTTTAGGAAAATAAGTAAAATGCATACCCTTTTGTCTATTATAAATAAATATTTGTCACATAAACTCTGTCGTCTTAAACATCTGTGAGTAGGCACAATTCTAATAATTTTAATAGATCTATGGATTTAAACTCCTACATGTAACTGAAATTTAGTCCTAGACTAAACTTCAAATTCATGAGAAAAGCACTAAAGAAAGTGTCATAGTCTGTGAAGCGCCAATACAAAAAATAAGATTAATCTTTTAAGAATAGATGAATTTGAACCATGTAACCCACCCTAAGTTCACCTGAAGTTTCAGCCTCCATCCACAAAGTCATTGCCACCAGTGGCATCACTGCAGGCACTCGACTTCTAGCTGAGTAGTCACAGGTGTAATTCTTAACTGGAATGGCATTTCTTACACTTCTTTAGCTTGCCTCTGTATCCAGAGCAGTTATCATTATAGCTTCATTGACATTTCCCTTAAATATAATTTATCCACAAAATATTAACATTTATGTTTACAGGATTTAAGTTGAAATGCTTAGTATATTCAGAGTTATATGACAGGTGACTTCAAAAAGAAGAAGAAATTATTCTAAGCAGTATGCAGTCTCTGTTAATGAGATGCAAGCTATATCACTTTTAACACTTCAATAGCTTATGTTAAAGGAAAAAGCTATTTAAGTCATTTGGATAGATCAGAAATTCTGCTAGTTTTAGTCTGGTCCCCTGCCACCTACCCGGTCGTACAAGAGTGATCCAGAGTATCTGACTTTCAAATGAAGGATGTGAAAGTAATACCAAAAACAGTACTTATAAAAATTTTGTGAAAAGTCTCCAGAATAAAGAATTTAGCAATCAGGATATTTTGGTAGCCCAAAAAATCTCCTAAATGAGTGGGGGTGAGTGGGTGGATGTGTTCGTTATGGAACAATTTAGTATCCCAATTTATTTTGTCCACACATAGGAAGTGCGTAATAAACCAGAGAAAAGCAATGTTTTGCTATCAGGGAATGTGCCACACATGCACGTCTTCCACACGCTGCCTCCATCTTTGCTTCCCCTCAAACTAGGGAATTATAAACCATCATTTAAATTCCAAGCCTCAGTAATATCTTTGGCTAGAAAGAGACAGACTGTTAAATTTCAGCTTCTTGTTAGACCAGAAAGGTACACTTTGATCAGTTTAAATCATTCCGTACCTAAGGATAGGCAGCTGCTGCTCCTGAAAATAAGATGAAAACTTGATCATAGATGCTGAGGCGTTCGTCTTAATGCACTCCTGGAACGATGACAGCAATAGCAAGATTTTGATCCAAACATTCTGACACTCAATTCTGAATACCATCAGAATGAAAGTTTTTGCCATACCTGGCAACATCTGCATCAGTGAGTTGTTGATCATCAGCATTTTTGTGGTGCCCCAGCCATGGTTATTAATAGGTCATTGCTTCCCACATTGGCAGAACCCAAGCTGTTTAAGATAGTAAAAGACAAAATGTAAATGTCACTAATTGCTATTATTACTTTGTAACTGTCCAAATATGAAATTTGGAAGGCTTAAGAGCTATTGCCTGAATCTTTCATGAAAACCCATCTCAGTATAGGCATCTGCTTTTATTCTGCTAAGCACAGAAGGAGCCCCAAATAAGAGGATGGTAAACGTATTTTCTGTTATAACAACCAATAAGTCCCTTGACTCTATCTATTTACCCCATTTATTCTACTTTATGTTAAAAAGTGGTGGGCTTAGAGGGTGGGGGGTTTTTTTGTTGTTTGGTTTGGTTTTTTATTATTTAATTTGTTGGCTTACCAAAAAATACATGTATTTTTTTTCTGTAGTTAAAGCATCTTTACTGTTTCCTGTTTCACTTTTTGCACTCACTGTCCTTTTAAGTTTTTCTCTGTGAGGAAATTATCTTGTGTTGGTTTAAATTCTTAGGCTAGAAAGACAGGTAACCAATTTGTGCCATTTCCCAATTTAGAATAAAAGTCTTAGTCTGTTCCAATCTTACCAGCTGTAAGTATATAAAATTTATTTACTACTTTCCAAAATGAGAGCTTAAAAAGCCACAGGTTTCTATAAAATTATACTGGGTTTGATTTAAAAATAACAAAACTAAACAGGTAGCAACTAGATAAACTAGAGAGACTAAATACATTATTCATCAGATAACATAAATATTAGATACTTTAATTTTTTGTTGTTTATATTATATTCTTTGTTTATTTGCTTATATTTACATTTGGAGAGAGGGAAATAATTCATTCCCTTGAGTATTTATAGGAATTTCAGTAACCATTTAAGTAGCAAGCATCTCTGTGTTTCACACTTAGAGGAAAATGAAATGTGTGGAGGTTTCCAAGGCAGCAGATGAAACAAGCCAACTTTACCATTGTTCTGACTTTTTCACAATGTCACTGTCTTGGATTTCACGTCCAGATAGAGATGCTGTGAATAAATTCTATGGGTGAAGAAGCAGAAAATAAGGAGGAAAAGAGGATTTGCCATGTGGATTCATTATAACAATGTGGAACACAGAGTCTCTCACACACAGGCTTTCCTTACTCCCTACGGGATATCTATCTGTAGGCCTCTATCAATGTCTAGGAGATTTTCTATGTGAAAGGATCCTCCAGTTAATTTCAAAGTATAGCTTGTTTTAGATTTATCTTTCTTTTACATCTTCACTCTTCTTTCCCCCTTTTCAAACCTCTGTTTAAAAGGGAGGAGAGGGGTAGATTCAAAAAAAAAAAAGGAAACAGTGTTACGTGTGCATCTTCAGAAGCATTCCACTGATATATATATATATACACACCACTATATATATTCCATTGATATATATAAATACCACTGCTTCATGCTGACTAAAAATACAACTTACTGTATTCTTCTTGTCGCTCATGGAAAATACAGGATATCTGTGCACCCATTATTCTTCACATATGTACAACAGTATCATGACTGGGGAACATGATGTTTCAGGCTGTCAGAGTAGCAGAAAAGAACAAGAATCAGGTAGTGGAGAACAGGAGGCTGATACCAGACTGTCTTAGCAACACAGACTGTTCAGAAACACAGACTGTACTGTATGGATAATCTTCAATATCCTTTAAAATGTGAAATCTGGTAAAGAGCAACTCACCTTGTAAGTTTCAAAGACTCCAGTCTGATGCTGAGAACAATTCCCTCCTTATGTGAGTAAATGTCATGTGAGCCAACATATAAATCTGTAGGCCACAAAGCTGCTCCTTTCAAATGTGATTTCTAACATAATTTTATTTTCTACTTGGTGAAAACAATCCTACATGGAAATCACTTTGGCGAGCCAAGTGAAAAGATGGAAAATGGAAACCAGTAAGGTTGTGTTGTGAGGTACTGGTTCTAGGGTCACCAGAAATGTTAGAGACTTTCAGGATGCTATGACTCTTCCTCCAAAAAATTAAATATTAAATCTAGATCTTCATTAGCTGAAAGGCCCTTCATCCACAATTCATGAAAAATGAGACAACATTTGTGTAATAAAGGGTAACATTTCAAATATTTTTCTAAGTGTCACTGATCTTATCACCCCGATCTGGAAGAAAAAAACCTGTTGGAATTGCATTGTAAACTGCTAAAATAAACTGTGTGACTCGGCCAAGAGTGAAACTAACTTGTGTCTTTAAAGTCAGTATTTCTCCAGAATCAGTGTAATTTAATTGAAATAGCTCTGCGTGTGTAAACAACTCCTTTGTTTAAAGAAGATTTCACTGTTTAGTTTGTCTTAAGTAAATGCTGCCTTTTGTTTGTCTGTAAAACATTTGATTAAATGTAAAGACTTACACAGACAGCTTCTCCTCATTACACTAGTGGCTGCAAAATAAGTTAAAATGGTGCAGGTATCTGCTGCCTAAGTAAGTATCAAACAATATCATTTGTATTTACAAGAAAAACCCATGGAAACATCTGAAGCCTAGTCCTAAAATCAAACTACAACCCTCCTAACACCAATATGATATTTAAAAAGGTGTTGAAACCATTCAATATATCAATGTTCCTTGCTTTCTGAAAAAAACCTATTTTCTAGTATTTTAATCAAACATTAAATTCCCTCCGTGGTGAACTGCTGTTAAATATATGACTTTCTACTCCAATATGAATTAGAGTGTTTTAATATGAGGACCCACGCTTTATTGTGATCATAATGTTATTGAACAACAAAATAAGCAAGACGACTAATATAGCATCATTTTTTTTCACCAGCTGAAATGCTTTCATAAATCCTTGTAATTCTTTCAATGTACTATAGACTAGGTGGAAAGTATACTATATATCCAATAGTTGGATATATAGTATACTATACTATATACTGTAGTATATGAAAGGATACTAATATCCAAATAGTTGCATTTTAAAAAGTTGAAACAAAAAATTCATGTTTGGTGCTTTTTCCCTTGGAAGAACTCTTAAATTCGCTTTCAGACTAACCAAACAGAGTCTAAGTCCAGTCAAGAAAAAAAACAAGCAGAACCATTTTTTTCATGCCCATAGGGCCATTTGCAGTGTAAAATCCATACTGAATTAGCTTTAGATCTTTATGCTAATGGTACTAACAGTATATCTCTTATTTGTACTGTCAAAACATGGGAAGTAGAAATGGAACAGAAACTCATGAGACATGGAAGCCAGGATGATTTTTAACACTTTGAAATGTGATGTATAGCTGGATAGGGGGTTTTGTTTGCTTGTGTTTTCTGTGTACTTTGGAAAAGCTTTTCAGGATCAGGATAGAGATGCCAAAGGAGAGACAGACAAATATCCCTCATTCTCAAGACAGTCAACTGTTTACAATGCATAGGGTGAAATCCATTTTGTTTCTGATCGCTTTTACTCACCATAGGTAAAATACAAGCTATTTTGTAAGCTTTCTTCAAGATTTCAACGTATGTGTCAGTGTTGAACAAAACCTCAAATATGCTATTAAGCTAAATTTTAGTGCTTTTATCTAGTCCAGTTCCAGGGTTTTTTAAGTACTTAGTTCAAATGGAAATAATAATTGTTACTGGTAAACGACATCAGTATTAATTTTTGAACAAATGTAAATACATTGTTGGTGTTCTTAAATAGTTCAAGGATTTTTGAATAATTATGTAATTCTGAGAAAGCTCTCATGTCAAAATATAAATAAATACTGCCATTAATTGTAACCTTTTCTTTTACATTATATGTTGAGATTTTTTTCCCTTCATTCTGAGTTGGGTTATGTCAAAGAGCAGTTATTTGTAAGGAAAAGATTCTACCTTCAGTTCTCACCCCCAAAACCATTGTGTAAATTACCTTTTCAAGAATAAGAACTGATGACAATGATAGAGGATTTGATTCATCATTTATCAAGGTTAATTCCAAAGGTGCCTAACTGCCATCAATAGAGGCTGAAGTAAACTCCTATGTTAAGGCCTAGAAATCTCTGTATGTTAAACATTAATCACATGATGTTCCTTGTATTAACCAGGTATGCAATTATGTTTGCGTTCATGTCTTTTTTATTATGTGTCTCCTTTGCTTAGGCAATGCTGGATGTTGCAGCACATCATGGCTGGCTGGTGACTGCTCTGAACATAACCAACCTGGTGCAGATGGTGGTTCAGGGTAGATGGATACATGACTCATCCCTGCTTACTTTGCCAAATATAGAGCTTCAGCATCTTTACCTTTTTCGGTATGTAATTCTTTGAAGCATTAGCAGGTTTCCAATTTCTTTCCACTTCCCACTGCTGATTGGGTTTGAATGGTATTGTTGTGCCCAAGAATGTTAGTGAACGAATCAGAAGCAGAACTCTGTCTTTCACAGTGATGCTTTCCCAAATGGATTTTCTGTTTCTGTTTTCAATATGCATTGATTAATTAACCCCCACAGATTATTTTGAGAACCATGATTCCAGACAAATTAACATGAGACCACTGGAAGGGTTCCAAGTCCTAACAAATCTAACTCTGTATGTTAATTATCTCTTTATTTTAGTCCATTGTAAAACTACATTAGTATCCATCTTAACATCATAGATAATGCAAAGCTCTATAGATGCTTAGATGATGCAGTAATTAATGCTAACCAATAATAAATGACCCCCCTTTAAAAACAGAACACAGCATTGAGTTTTACCACCAAAACAACTGAATACAAATGTTTGCTTTCCCTCCCTGGGCATATGTTTTGCTGTCTGTGTCAGGAAGTGGAGCCAAGGCCAAAGGAAGAGTGCGCATGGAGGTTACCAAGGACCTATTGAGTGTCTTCCCGAACTAATGGCTGCCTGTGAAGGAAAAGAGAATGTTTTTGCTTCCATTGTGGACAGTGAGTTGCAAGCAGCACACATTTCACAGGTAACACTTTCTATTTGTGCCCATTATCATTGTGATTGGAAAAGAAGAGTAGTTGGGCAAAGAAATGCTATCTCTCCTTCAGTAAATATCTTGTGACATTCTGTATAAAGTGCAACATGTTCGTTGCTCTAATTTCAAGGTATTGCTGGCTTTACAAAGGTTCTTCTCTGCCTGTTTTCTTAATATCAGTCTCACTTATTCCCTGCTAAGCAGTAACAGACTGTGGTTTATGGCTGATATTACCACATCTCTCTGCTCTAAAGATGCTTCTCTAGGTCATTCAATCTGCTGAGTGTTATCCACCTTTTCATAGCTCTGCACTAGGAATACATGCATTGCAAATGTCATCTTAGCTGGTTTCTGAAGTGGTCTGTCAAATACAGCTTTTTCTGAGAATACTTTTAGTAAAAGATCCAGCACTCATTTTTTTGTTTGAAACGGAAAAAGGAGATGAAAATTTCATACTTCACAGGGGAGGGAAAGAAAATACTATTCCAAAAATGTTGAGCTGCTAAAGTCTTGTTTTCAGTTTGATTTTCAAGGCATTCACAGCAAAGGATATCTATATGCCATAGCATTCCTCATATTCTAAGCCTATTGATTTAAAATAAATGTAGGAAAGATGAAAACTTCAAAAGCTATACTTCAAATGTTTTTATTAGAATGTTTAAAAGGACAGTTTGACTGTTCAGCTTCAGTTAAACCTTTTAAAGATATCCAAACAAGAAGTACTTAAATGTCTATAACAGACATCTGCATTTGTAACCAAATTAACATCAAAATTTTGAATTAAGAAAATGTATTGACATCAAAAAAGGCTTTCTTTAACAACAGATTTCTAACATAATACACATTGATTTCAGTCCAACTTTTAGATGTGATAAAAAATTAGAACATTATTATAATTAGTTCAGGGAGAACTCAGAAGTAAACTTACTTAATTTATTTGCATAAATTGCCATTCTGTTATCTTTAAAAGCAAATGCAAATTGGCTCTGTCTGATATGATGATGGTTATTTGGCTCAAAAGTGCTTCAATTTGCGTAGCAATCTGGTGTCGTCTCTGCAGTGAGGCGATCCCAGGTAACATACAAATCCTGAATTATTCCAGAAATTAGTATGTTTAAAGCATCAATTTAAGTGCTAATTGCAGTAGTAATGAGAAAAAGCAGTACTACTGTGAGATTTGCATCTACTGCCCCATCAGTATGCCTGGAACGGCTGCTGACTGGCAGAGGATTTGGCTGCTAATTAAATAATTGTATGCATGGCAGTGTTCTCGTCTGATTCAATAGATGAAGATTAATCCTCAGATAAATATGTTTGGCTGGTATTGAAATGTCTTAGCAGTTTCTTCAAAAATAGCTTGTGTGTATGTGGTGTGTACGTTCACACTGCGAATGACTCTATGCCTCTATATATCTATGTTTGTAAATACAGATGCATATAAGAGGGAAAAACATGATGTTTTGCCGTCATATAGGGAGAAAGTTTCATTTCCATGAGCTGGGAATGGCTGTATTGGGTGTAGCAAAGCCATGATTGTGTTGTGCAGGGCATTACAAATGTGAAAGCTTCATACCAATATGTTAGATTCCTTGCAGTATTTTTTATAGAAAAAAAAAAAAAGAGAAGAAAAACTATTGTAATACCTTGCACAGAATTAAAATATTGAAATATGAGACTGCCTGTTGAGTGTCTTCATATGTAAAGCCTTTCAGTGCTCACATAGACAGGGGCCAACCAAGAAAAGAATTCTTCAGCATCTGCATTCTATGTTTTCTATAAAGAGAGAATATCAGACTACAGAGTTTAAGCTTAGCCTTCTGGCACCATACATGAACAGAGTCAAATAACGTAGTAAATATGCCACTAAATTGCCAAAACCTTTTTTTTCCCTAAAAAACCTTTTACTTCTCACTCAAAGTATATTGAACCCATATCTTAAAGCTAAAGATTATTAGCAAGAACCTGGTAAAAACAGCTTAAGCTTTACATAAATTTCAGGCAGATGGGAAAAGTAAGAAATTTTACATTTGGAAAGAAGAAAATGCCTTTTAAGCAGATTGGTAATTAATTTTTAAATAGCAGCTCTTGAAGCTGCTCATGGATTTGGAATATTAGGCTAGGTCCTGGGGAGACAGATTATTGGCAAAAGTACAAATGATGTTCCCAAATGTTTGTGAAGAATTTTTCATTTGATTACAATTTGTATCTATGGGCTTAGCAGATAAATGTATGTGTGTAGTATATATGTGCATGTATATATTGGATATGTTGACATATTTAAAAGGAGGTGATATGTGCCTGTGCCTTCCTATACAGCAAAAAAAAAGTAAAATTGTCAAAAAATACCTAAGTGACATGGGAGCCTGAATCTAATTTTACAGAATTTAGTATTATAATTCCAAACATCACTGAAAGTCAGGGGAGCTTTAAAAGCTGACAACCTAAATTCAGACTATTTAGACTAACCCCACTCTTTGGGGGTTTGAAACTCTTATGTTTCAGTGATTCATTGTGAATTACATTTTTTCAACAAACCTCATTCAGTTTCTAAGTCACTTAGGCATTAAGCACCTTCTAAAATATTGAGTTGATGCTGATATTTTTGAAAGAGAAAAAAGAAACTTCAAGATTGAAAATAAATAAATATTATCTCTACTACAGTATTGTCTGCTTTTACTCTGGAAGTATCTGTGTTCCTATCATCTTTTTTTCATTTTCACCTGCTACTACTTGACTTTTTTCCTTACTGAGAAAAGTATTTCTTCATTTTCCCCACATTGCATGGATGATAAAAAGGCAGCCTGCTGTGCATACTGTATCACTGATCAAGCAGTACTAACTTTGCCTTTAATTTTCAAATACACAAGACCTGATAAATCAAGGAATCATAGAATCCTTTAGGTTGGAAAAGACCTTTTAAGATCATGAAATACAACTGTTAATAGCTATCATGGGATGATTTATTAAATCTATTTTTTATCTAATTAGAAAGTTACTCAGTTACTTTGGTTTGTTTGTATTATGAAAGCTGCAAGAGGACATGACAGCCTTTGACAATTATGCTGGGGTTGTGTGGTATAAACCAGCCCAAATCATAATCCTCACCAGACTATGGTGAAGGTAACAGGTAATGCTACTAAAGGAGTTAATAAATTATGATCTCTGCTGAAATTAAACTTTGTTCTAATGTATTTGTAACAGGTCTTGTCCTTTGAGACACATAAAAGCTTTCAAGGTAAATGATACCTAAAGTACAACCAAAGAGGTGATCACCAGGTTGGTTTATATCAGTGCCTCTCCCGATCTCAGCATAAATACCCTGCTTAGATGCACAGAGACCTCACACAGTGGGTCTGTAGAGTTCCTACCCTAAATTTCTTCTTTAAAACCTTTACATTCAACGTAAAATCATTTGCAAGTTGTCATCTAGTGTGATCTGCTGGAGGTGGCTTTAGTAGTCTTGTGTATTAAATGTATCAAAATCCTGGCAACAACGACTTAGTTAAGAATTTCCGTGGTATTTTTTTCACTTTCTTCAAAGTGCTGCCTTTTTTTCCCTATTTCCTTTCAGAGTTGGGACAAAGAGAGATTTTCTTAAAGTCCTAGCTGTTTAGTTTCTGTTACAATTTTCCTGTTGTTTCCTAGCTAAGACACCTTTACGAACGTCAGTGTAATTCATCTGTGTCCCCTGCTTTTACACTGCAGCTCCTGAGCACTCACAGCTGGGCCTTCCCACCTTCTGCACTGAACAGACACAGGTGTTCATGCAATACACAGAAGAGGAGAGAGAGATTAGTTTGTAGCTGAAACCATTTTTCTCATTCAGTTCAGCCAGGCTCTGGTAATGCAGCCATTTTAATCTAAATAAGCCTGTGGTGCAGCCGAAATGGGCAGTCCTGCCCTCCCCGTGCCGCTTTCACCTCCCCTGACTGACCCAGCTCACCACACAGCTGCACAAACGCTGTGTCTGCCTCAGGCAAGGAGGTGGGAATGAGCGTCTGGGGACGAGGGGAGGAGGAATGCTATCAACCCTCTCACTGACAGTCAAAATGGCCAGTAGCCAAGTGGCTCCGTGAATGCTTGTGCCAGCAGGGGAGGAGGCTGGACCACTTCTTTCAGTGCCACTGAAGGCTCATGCTTACTCAGAGTCGCAGGATTAGAGGATATGTTGCCACAATCAGCTTTAAGCTGATCTAAGTTCATGCTGTCACCAAAATGATTAGCAAGCTGATCCATCTAGCTGCACAATCCCAGCATGGCAATGCCAACATACCGGGGATGGAGAGGAGCACAGTGAGCTGGTGGGGAGAAGGCTGGAGAGAGAGACAGCACCACCTTTCCTAGGGCAGCGTGACCTTAGGCCTGCTTATCCTGGCTGCTGTATCCCTAATTATGTATTGACATACACTATTATTGTCACTATGACTCCATGTACTATTATTGTCAGTATGACTCGTGGCAATGATGTCTGCAAAAAGCAAACTGAGCTTTCATTAGGTCCCTAGGCCTTCCAGCACAGAGAAAGTAATCAGACACATAGAGCACAATCTAAATGAAAATACATTTTGTTGAAACACTACATGGTCAAGCCCATACCTGAAAAATAAAATGTGCTTTAGTCTTTTTTCAGATAAAACATTTCTGTTCCACACCCATGTAACTATGCCTACCCTCTTCTTTCCCACAAGTTCCCATTTTGGCATCTGATGGTTCTTTACCAAGACCAATACTCTTATTTCCTTCTTCTCCTTCCCACCCTCTGGCTTTTCATATATACTGATTCCTGTTCTTTTCTGGGAGTGGAGGGGAAAGATGTCAGGGCAGAGGGTGATTCTTGGTCTTTTGTTTTTTTCTTCCAGTGCCATCCTCATCTATCTTTTTCAGCCATAGAAAGGCCACAAATCACTGCCTCCATTCCACAGCCAATCCCATTAATTTTTCCTAACAAATTTCATTGCATAAACGTGCTGATTTTCTTTTTTACTAAATGAAAGCCTACATTGCTCCCTTCCATTTTTGTCACAGCTTCTCAGAGCTTTTTTTCGCTGTCTGATAGAGACCACAATGAGAGAAACATAGGGCTGCATATTCAAGATGCCTTTTTAAGGCTAAGAGAGTGTCATGCTGAGCTACACAGATCGTATCCTCTAACAACAGTTCTCTACACGAGGATGAGAAAGTTGAGGACCTGTTGCAGTTCAAGAGAGACCGCAAAGACTTAAAATTCCTCAGGAAGCCTCTAAGAAGGAGAGTTCATGAAGATCGATGCAAGAAAACCTCAAAAAATAATAGGGATAACTTTGGATATGCAGTTGAACTTTTGGTTAATTATCTGAACTGATCCTCTGAACTCTCTGAGGTTTGCCTATTGCTAATTAGCACTGCAGTGACTTGTTCTTTATGGATTATGCTAAGGAAGTTTAATTTAAAACTTAATTATACTAGTTTTTAAGTGGCTTATAGGGAAAAAATACTTTAATCGGGAGCAGTAAGGAATTTTTCCTGTGTTCAGACATCAGTAATCTTAGTAAGGCATGTGTAACGTGCTTGAGGAGTTTGACATTTGTTTTATTTGCTAGGAAGAAAATAGCATAAGAGGTTAATGAAAAGTATTTTATGCTTATGCCTGAGAGTTGTACAATTACATATATTCTGATACACAATAAAATATTATTAATATAGAATAAATATGTAGACTGTGCATTGAATTGTTATTGTTAGAGTGACAGTGATTGTATAGATTATCTTGTAATCCATAGGGATCTGTTTTTTCTACAGGCTTGGAATTTCTTGTGCCGTTTGCCAATTCTAAACGTCAGTCTAAGCATTAAGGGCAGTTGGGATGAGGCAGTTCAGCCACAGAACGAGGTACCTGTTCCTTCTTTGACAACAGACACACGAGATGACAAGAGATGGATCAAACTGCATGCTGATCAAGAGTATGTGCTCCAAATAAACCTGCACAGAACCCAGATGGGGTACCAGGTAGACTTGTTTATCATTTCCTTCCCAAGTGCACAAGTGTCCAATAATCCATTTACATTGTCAATTATACTTTATACAGTATGTAGTGGTTTGAAAGCAAAACGAGTGAGAGGCTCCAAGNGGAGGGGGGCCTGAGAGAAGACTGCTTCAACAATTGGATTCAACAGTTCATGAAGAGGGTGATGGAATACTTGTGCAACATCCCATACTACAACCTAGGACACAGTATAATAGGTTTCTTTGTGGTTTAAGTATTGTGTAGGTTATAAACACTTTCAAAGCCTTTTCTGTATTCATAGTGAAGAAAATTTTTTTCAGGTTGCAACAGGATAGTAAGTAGGCCCTTAAAGTAAAATCCTAGACCAAGTCAATGAAAAAAAAATCAAACTAATTTATAAGCTTTCCAATTACATTCACAGGTGCTTCCAAACTGCATACCAGACTCACACCCATAAATATGTTTCTAGTTTCTACTCATAACACATCCTCAGGCCTTTACTGAGAATATTTTCTTTATATTTTACATCTGATGCTTTTCTGAACAGCTCCTGGAGCAACTTCCACATACAATTCTTTCCTACTACAATTCACCCACCTACATTTCAGTCCCAGCCCTTTGCCCATTTAAAGCACATCCCATTGCCTCCTGGGCTGGTCAGCTCGCAAACCCACAGCAAATCTTGGTGTGCCAAGCCAGAAACTCCAGGAGCCACACCATTTTCCAACTGCTCTGCCCCCCAGCAGTACCTGGCTGTACCTGTGTGTCAGCTCTGAGGAGAGCTGGACCTGCCTTCATGTCTCAGGCACTGCTGACAATGGAGCTGTCACTCACTTATCCAGGCCTTTTTCTGTCATTTGCATACCATGAGTAGCATATGGACCACCATGGTTATAATTTTGCTAATTAATTTCTCTAACATTTCAAATAATTAAGAATTATAATTACCAGCATTTTTGTTACAATGCAAAGAGCTCAAAATAAAAGTGGAGAACAATTTTAGGTTTTACATCTGAGGCACTTAAGACAATTTCATTTTGATAATAGTGGAGATGCATGTGTTCTGTTGAAAATCCTGAAATTATCTTACATTAGTTAAGAATTATATTTGAAAAGTATTCTTGTTTCCCAAAAGACTTTTTGTCCTGACTACAGCAGATTCACCATAGCTGCAAGGAGAAACTGTCTTATTTTAGGAAGAACAAAGGGCCAAAGCTCATCCATACATCATTCCATTTGCTGTGCCAGTTACTGGCAGAGACTTTTCCTAAGCAGAAGCCATGGAAGTGAAAGGAGCAGAAGCATTTCATGCAGTGATCACGATTTTATATACCTCTCCTAGAATTTAATCCTTCTTTTGTAAAAAACAGCTGGATCAAGCTGTTCCTAAAGCTTCATTGCTGTGGTGGTATTTCTTCTTCCATATAAATCTTCAGTAAAACCTTTCCCTCTACAAAATATGAAATGAATGTTGATTGAGTGTGCATCATTCTGTCTTCAGCTTCCAGAAATAAAGTCACTGTCTTAAAGAATCACTGAAATAATCTTTCCTTTTGTTATATCAAACTCAAATAAATACCTTAAGTGCTGTTTTTGTCTTTATATTAATCTTGAATAAAATTGATCAGCTTTATTTAAAGATGTTAGGTTTACAACTAACCCTTCTGTATTTAGAATATATTAGATAAAATTACAGAAAGGGAATAGTATTTCCATTCAAGTTTTAGTAGTTTACAAAATAAGTGGAATAATATCTTTTATTCTTGATTTTTTTTTTTTTTTTGACCCTTCTTCTGGAAAGAAATAACACTATTTTAGTCTGGCTAAATTATAGCCGTACTTAACAACTTAACAGCAATGTGGTCTTGAGGTGCTTTTCATTCAAGGAAAAATGTCCTTTTGGAAAGGTGATTTCTAGTTTTCTAAGCTCTTTCTTTTTCCCAACAGGGAAAGCAGGACAGTAAAGCAATGGCTCCTAGATTCCCCAAAGCAAAGGATGAAGGATGGTTCTTGATACTGGGAGAAGTTGATAAAAAAGAACTCATCGCCCTGAAAAGAACTGGATATGTCAGAAATCGAAATACTGTTTCCGTTGCTTTTTATACTCCAGAAACTCCTGGAAAGTATGACAAACTCTCAAATTCTCTTAGTTATTACATTTTCCAAGTAGTCAAGACCCAATTCCTAAACTAACAATGCTGCTTTTACTTTTCAGGTGTATCTACACCCTGTATCTCATGAGCGACAGCTACCTTGGCATGGACCAACAGTACGACATTTACCTGAACATTGTACCAGCACAAGGCACCATGAAGGGGACTGAGGCCAGGAGCCACATGGCTCTGAAGTAAGGCTGTCTGGAAAGTCCACTCTGTCAAAAGAACAGGTCCTGCAACTAAGACATCTGGTCATTCTGGGACATTCAAAAATGCATCTGCCTTAGTGGAACCAACTTCAAACCTCAAGACAACACGGAAACCGAAAGTGACTGCTGTATTAACTCTGACACCGAGTTAGCCACAGTGGCCTTACTCCTTTATGAAGATTTGTCTTTTCTTGTTTTATCTTTCTTCTCTCAGAAGTCAGATTGTTAGTTGAATTTTAAAACATCAAAATAAAAGACTGAACAATACTGTAATTTGCGTAAATTCAGGGCTATCGTCTTTATTTTGGAAAGTGTTCTATAGCCTGTCTATTAATAGCATTTAAATAGTCAACTTTTTTAATTTATAGGGAAAAATGCAGAATTTGATCTAAGAGCTGCTCAAAATATTGATGGATGTGTTATATTTCATGTTTAATAAAAATATTCCCAGAATGTTTTGCACTGTATTTTTAAGTATAAAATATGGGAGATGTACTAACAAACCTTCCTCTTCATGCATAGTACATTTTGAAAATGATAATCTAAAGAAAAATTGCACAAATTTATATTAATTATATGAGCAGTAAATCCAGTTATAAGGGCAAGCTAAATCATAAAAAATATTTTCAGTATAGCAATGATGCAGTTTATGTAGATAATTATTAAAGTGTGCTCTTTACATCTATGTACATACATATACACACACACATATATATATATTACATACTTGCAATTTCTGTAGTGTCTTTTCCTGAATTTTGTAGGACTAGCCACATAAAATTGGGTGTCCTGTTCTAGGGCTCAGTGCTAAAGTGGGTGACTAACTTCTGTAAATAAGGGGGCATGAGGCTCCAAAAATGGGGGTTGCAACAGGAGGCATGATGAGCAATGAATAGTTCTGCCAGGCAAAAGGTATTGTCTAAGAGATGCCCAGCTCTGTGAAAGTAGCTGCAAGGCATAAATCTGAAAGCAGAAAGTCGCAGCATCTATCTTGTGATGGGACTACACATGCTGAGGCCAGTTCTCAATCTTAAGAGGATTCAAGATGCTGAGCAAGTACTCGGAGCCAACATATTTACAGAAACATCAGTGCATCTTCATTCAGATAGACTAGACCTTAAACTGAATATTAATATTTGCACTTGCTCAGCTTTGCATTGAGCTGATAAGCATTTCATCATAAGCGTGATGCCTCTTCAAGGCATCATTTTACTTTCATTTCATTGTATTTCACCAGATGAAAGAATACAGCAGAGTTGTTACCAGAAGCTTTCCAGGAAAAAATGACACTGGTGATGCTGCACCTACATAGGATCACAGCATGACTGATTTTGGGAGGGGCCTCTAGAGGTCATCTGGTCTAACCCCTTTCCTCACGCATGGCCGACTAGAGCTGGTTGCCCAGGACCACATCTCCAAATATGGAGATTCCACCACCTCCTTGGACAACCTGTGCTAGGGTATGGTCACCCTCACAGTAAAATCAGGTATTTCTTGCAGTTCAAGAGAGACCCTTCTCTGTGTGTGCCTGTTGCCTCTGGTCCTGTCACCAGGGACCACTGATAAGATCCTGGCTGTGTCGTTATCAACATCTTCCATTCAGATACCCACTGACATGATTCCCCTGAGCCTTCTCCAGGCTGAACAGTCCCAGCTTTCTCAGCCTTTCCTCATGTGAGAGATGGATGGTCCAGCCTCTTCATCATCAATTTTGTGGCCTTTTGCTGGACTCTCTCTAACAATTCCATGTCTCTGCCCTAAACCAGACACAGTGCTCCACTAGTGTGGCCTTACCAGTGCTGATCACCTCTCGACCTGCTGGCAGCACCACACTGCAGCAAGCAGAAGGCTAGCTGATTGCAAAGGCTCAATAGTTGCCCAGAAATGTATTTCATATCTGGCACCTTTAAATTGTGAGAAGTGATTTTAAAATTATCAATTCTATACTTGAGGGTATTCCTCATCCCCTGATCATATTAAAAATGTTACATTTCATTATTATATGTAATATATTACCTATAGAAATGTGCCTAAGAATATGGGACGACAATAGAAATAATTGTTACTAAATTTAGAGATGGATAGATCATACAAAAGCCACCTTTGCCATTTAGACTATATCAATATAATATGGTGGTGTGTCACAGAAAAAACAGATTTTTTTTCAAATTGTTAGGCAATAGTTTGGTTGTTCACATGTTGCATTAGTCTATTTTTAAGAGAATTGTTTCATCTAATTTGGAAGTTTAAATTTTCACAGAAATTAAGTCCTTTCTTTGGAAAACATGGCTGAAACAATACATTGTCCCTCAACAATTTTAATTAATTAAGGAAAAAAACNCCATCGACACGCGAACACTCTTGGTCAACCAAAAATCCACAGATGTGTTTCAGTGCTGGGGCTAACCGAGCCGACCATACAGGCAGCCAGCCAGCCCACAGCTACAAAACAACATACCAACATAGTGATGCTAGCTCTTGTTGCTTTGTAAATGCACATCACAGAAAGTCTAACTGCAGAGTAGCAGACAATAGCTTCAGTATTCAGTATTAATCAATTAAAGAGTTTCTGTAATGTCATTTGTGCCATCTGTACTTTGGTTTGGAAATACTGTATTTCCTAGCATATTAATTGTTTTTAGAAATAGTTTGGTGACATTTCTAAATAACATATTTGAAGCATTTTTGGGGTTTTTTTACAGAAGTATTGGATTCATGATGACAAAGTCTAAAGTAATACAGAATTAATTTAAGCAAATTGATTAGAATCAGTATTTAGCTGAAAAATCCCAGAGAAAGAATTCTGATACATTTGAAACAGCTGCTTAGAAGGAACAATGAATGTGTTCAATCCAGTGATATCTCATGGTGAAAAACGAGAATAGCTGTCTAACAAAAGTATGAAAACCAAACAGAATAAAAAATAAATTTAAAAAAATCAAAACTTCAGTGATGTAATATTCACCTTTATGGATAAATGAAAGAAACAGTGCATACAGAAATTATTAATGTTAAGTTACTCATTTCAGTTTACAAGTAGGTTTTTATTTTTTCTCTCCCTTTCTAGGAGGAGTTGCAGTCAGTGCACACCTGTTCAGGTATGAAACTTCTTCCAAAACTTGGAAAGCAACAAAAAACAGGCACGTCTTGTGCATCAAGACATATTTAAGTCTGCCTCTATGACTTCATCCTGGTCTGATAATAGCATCACACCAGTGCCCAGCAGGAGCAAGAGGAGGTTTGGGTAATACCACCATGTCCCATCTCTTCTGAAAGAGCTCTTGTAACACAGTCTGTTTTTTAGAACCTTACTTAAGATTCCAGTTCTAGCCCAGGTACTGAATGTATCAGTGGCAATACAAAGCCATCCCCACTACTGCAGGTCTTTTTCTGTTGTAAATTGAATTGTTGAAGGCCCAAATCTTACCCAGATGAATTCAGGAGTTTATGTGGATGACCCAAAATTCTTCTTGTCACTGCTTCTAGAGACCACCTCCAGATAGTCATCCTGAAGATAACTTCAGGCAGTCTTTTCTCAGCCTTCACCCTGGAGCCTAGTATAAGACTTGAACAGTCGCAGAATGTTCAAGAATTACTTTAAAAAGTAATGTAAGTTATGTAATTTCAATTTTCTAGTTATGGCAGGCACGCCTAAAGAGAAGGAAGTATCCCATGTACATCTGCCCTTACTCGTCACAGCCTGAGTCCAAATTCCTATGTTCCTCCCTCAGTCAAGAAAAAGAGGCTATAGTATTTTTTTGAGACAGTTTGATAACTGCTCCAAGAGGCATCAGTTCTCTATGAAGAAGCTTATTTACGGACAATGGTTTTTGAATCATCACTCTTGTCTTGCCTCCACCTCCATTTAAGGCAAACTTCTCTTTAGCTCCTTCCACCATCTGTAAACCCTACAACCTCACCTGTTCAGTGACATTATCCATATTAGTGGCAGTAAATTATCACAGAAGGAATTATTTAAGATCACCTTTCTATGATGTGCTATGGACACTATTACAGCCTATGTAGTAAGTACTGAAACAGTGAAAAGTAAGGCAATACAAGCAAACTGTATATATTTTTTTCCACAGCTTAAAGTTCTCCAGCTAAATTGCACATTTTGGCCTTGGTTTAGTTGCTTACATGCAAAGATCTAGTGCCATTTAATAGGAAATAGCTCATCTGGCCTCTACATTCAGCTCCAGAAGAACATACTCCAACTGCAGAGGGCTATCAGCTGTGAAATGTAGTGCTCTTGTATCTGTCAACCTCTGTGGATGCCTCAAGTAACCCAAGTCACAGAATCACAGA
>VXBB01007123.1:150166-170785 GCA_013399915.1 Illadopsis cleaveri | reverse complement strand
AAAAAAAAAAAAAAGGTTTGTAATTACGAACTGTTTCGAATACTTTAATTGTTCGTGGCTTTGTTTATCCTATCCCCAGCAAAGCAGTCTCCACTGGCCACCTCCCTCGGTAAAAGGCATGAATACTGTCTTTGTTCTACAACTGCCAGCAGTAGAATTTACATAAAAGGCAGTTTGGGAGAGAGATGAATGTAACTCCACACAACTTTTTCTTATCTTTATACAGGACTTTAAAAAATCTCAATAGGAAAATGGACTGGAACATGTTTGATTGGTTACAATTATAAATAGTGGTGCGGTGTAAATTTGAAATATCATTCGCTAAAGGGCCACAACATGAAGCAGTTTGCCCCACATCTCTCCTTGCCTTGCCAACATCTGCTGTTGGGCAAAGCTAATTTCTTTGTGATAGTGTTTGCTTCTGCCCCTCCCATGCTTCCTTTTGAATGTTCCCCCAGGTCTTCTGGCAAGCCTCTGTCCTCCTTCCCAGGACTCCTACCTACTACAGAGCTGGGTAGCACAATCAGGGAGTTCAACCACTAACCAGAAGCTAAAAAAAAAAATCAAACACAAACCTTCCTGTAAACCCCCTTTCTCTTATTCTGCTACCTTTTCTTCAGGACAGGCCTTTATCGCATTTATTGAAGCTACCAAAAGACACTGGGAATTTTATGGAAGTAAGATGTAATGATTTTATCACATGGAACAATCTTGGAAAGAAGTAGTAATGTTTTCTTACAAATTACCCACAAGCGAAAAAGAAAATTAACAAACAAACACCTGACAAGAACTCAGGCACATAACTGCTGGCAAACAAAGGTGGTATTTTGTGATCAATGCAGACTGTGTGCAATTGCTGTAGGCTTGACTGCATGAATGAACTGAGACTTCCAAAGAACTCCTGGGCACATAGGAAACAATGAATTTTAGCAGGGCTGGACATACCAGGTCTTTCAGAGTGTAAGCCTAAACCATAAAAACCCAAGGGTCAGATTAGCAGTTGCTGAAAATTCTGGCGTATCTAAAAACAGCCCAACACACCCCAGTTTATGTGCTGAGCTTGGGCAGCCAGTAAAGCTACAAATGGCAACACTCATCCTTCCAAAATATTCTGCACGTTCTCCTTCATCGACAATGGAGCAACTGCACTGTGGGAAAAAGTAATGCCTGTAACACAGTGGCTCTTACTGATACTGTCTGTGCATAGTCAATATTTAATGACTGTCCTTCAGCTACTTCTTTTGGGAGAGGTGAAGCAAGAAACTGTTGACATGATGTCAGGTAGGGAACTATATAACAATCTTTTTATTCCATAAGTTACGGAAGTAAAAAACAGTACAGAAGTGTTACTTGTCTTGGGGCAATAAGCAGTCTCACATTAGGATCAGAGCTCGTTCTGTGCCTCCATTGTATGAGTGTGATGGCTCATGGGGAGTCCTCGCCCCTACTTACAATTTGCTACAAGTATTAAAACAAAAAATGAGTCATATCCTACGATTCATTTTGTACATTGAGATGAAACTCATTCTAACTTGCTGACACTATCTATCTTCACCAGTTAAGAGTAAATACATTTGTTACTCAGATAGCTAAACCGAGGAAATTGTTTGCATAAATAGCAGCAGCATTAGAGATGAAG
This sequence comes from Illadopsis cleaveri, assembly GCA_013399915.1. Taxonomy (NCBI): domain Eukaryota; kingdom Metazoa; phylum Chordata; class Aves; order Passeriformes; family Timaliidae; genus Illadopsis; species Illadopsis cleaveri. The sequence continues at coordinate 169,146 of VXBB01007123.1, read as the reverse complement.
GGCATGGCATGTAAACTGTGAAAGCTGAACTGCTCTTATAAAACACACCTTGATTGGCCACACTAGGACAGAATCTTTCCAATATGTGTTTTAAGAAACAGAAAGAATTCAAAAATATGCGTATGTCCGTGGCCTTCACCCTTAATCATCACACCTTTACATAATGAATTAAGAATTCTACATGCAATTTTATTTTGGTATAAACATTTCCACCAGATGTAAAGGAATGGAGAATGCACTTCCAAATATCGATCAGATGCATCTTATTGATCATATTGCATGCAAATACTTAAGAAAATAATTTTTGCAAGTCAATTGAAAAAAATAATTACACATCGTCAAGCAAAAGAATAACCAGGTATCCTCAATTCAAGTATCAAGTCATTAACTTCTACACAAATGTGTTTAAATCACTATCTGAAATTTTAGGAGATTGAGCTAAATATTGTAAAAGTAACTACTTAAAAATACATATTTCCATATGCCATAAATTATTTTCAGTCTTCTAAATTCAGAACAGCAAAAACATATCCTATTTTTACCTCCCTGTACTCTATGAAAAAACCCCATGCTTTACACTTATATTCGTAAGGTCTGGGAGTCATTCTATTTATCTCATTCTGTAGAGCAGAAATTTATATTCATTGTAAAACATGCACACAGCATGCACCATTAACCAACAGTTACTTCCAGAGAAATATTTCTCTGTATAGTAGTGGGAAATAGCAGGTAACAATGCTTATAATCTAAATGCAAATACTGGGCAAGAACACTTCACACTTCACTATTGTTTTTCAATGACAAAATCCATCCTTACCTGTCAAGGTAGCTAGAGAATCATGCCAAACTAACCACAGCAACAGACTAACCAAGAAGAAAAATACTGTGCACTGAACATCTTTTCATACAATCTCCAAGAGTATGGTATAATTTTTCCCTCCTGCATTAGTCAAGAACTTGGTCCTTTCCATTTTGTAGGCAGTTAAAACCTGCAAGTTGTAATATTAATAGGCAGTTAAAATCTACAAGTTGTGACTTTACAATTATGTAAAGTTAACAGCTCAACTGCTGAAGTGCTGCCGTTCATGATTTCTTTTAAATGTTTTTGTTTTAAGATCTGGAGTATATAGTCTATTTCCTTCACATATTTAATAGCCTGACAAAGATAGCTTCATCAGCCTAAGAACTATACTTGATTCTAAGAAATTTCTGCATCAGCATGGTGCCAGGGGGAGTCTTGCTGTATTATGGTGATAAACAAGATAATCTAAAACCACTTAAGAAATGCAATAGAATAAAATTAGTGCAAATTTTCACTACCATGGACTTAATTTTGCTCAGCTCAAAAAAAATCAAAGTAAGTTGTTTTACTCTTTGAAGAACAAGGGTAGAGAAAGAGAAATGCATAGTAACAGAATGAAATGCTTGCAGAGATATTGCTATACAGCTTAAACTTCACATACCAGCCTTTCCAGTTCTGTATCATGCTCAGAACCACAAAAATGTCTAAGTAATTTAAAGTTTAGCTAAAAAAAAAAATAAAAAAATCCTGAGGTGAAACAAACTACAATTTAGAATTTGGAGAACAGCAAGTTCTGCAGTACTGTGAAAAAACCTGTCACTACACATATTACGACATATTAAATGTCACTATGATGTGTTACAATAGCCACAAATTTTGAGGTACACTCACAGTACCACAATTTATGTAAATGTAACTCACAGGCATTTCTCAATCCGAGTGAATGTTTCACCAAAAAAAAGTTCAGTGTTTGTGTGCTGGCCAGAAGTCACCAGGTGGTCAGTCCTTCCATGCAAACAAACCTACAGACACTAAAAATTCATGACTTATGCAGAAAGAAAGCAAGAAATTAAGTGACAGGATGGGCAACCTCAACCACGTGGGCCCAGATTCAAACAGCACACAGAAATCCAAAGACTGAGCACTAAAAGAAAAATATATTATTTTCATTTTTGTTGCACAACATATTGATGCCAAGAAAACAATAGAATTAAGCTCAGAATTAAGCTCTTGGGCTTCAGCCCAAGAAAGAGCTTGGCTTGAGGTTAAAGTCTTTAAACTTCCATGAGGTAGAACACAATCAAGTATTTTCTTTCCCAGAATATATTAAGGAGGACAAATCCAATTTAGTTTTTAAAGCTGTTGAAAACTCTTTTGATAGCAGTTCATGAAGAGATACTCTGTCATGAGAATACACCCAATTCCGTCCAGTCCAGTCATAGCGCTTGGGCCCACTAGAAAAAAAAAACAACAAAACAAAACATCACACACTATGTAAGTACTGACTATTTCAGGAGACTTGCTGGAAGCCTGTATGCATAATGTATGCCACAGAGTGCCCAACAAAAGTAACAGATAGCATGGGGAACGGCTGATGGGCAGTCTGAGGAAGTGGAGCAGAAAAGGCCTGATATGTCAGGAACTACTGAGTCATCAAACAGATGTATCTGAAAGGTGACAAGATACATCAGCCATTCTTAGGTGAGACAAGCACTTTCCTTTCCTGCTTTTGGCACTAATTTCCCCACAGTTTCTTCCTTTATCCCATTCTTCCCTCACAGATATAATTTTCTTGCACACAAATATCACAACAGATATTTGTATAATGCTGAATTAATGCCACTGATTAGTTCTTGCAGATATTCTAAGCACAGCAAAGGACAAATAATTTCATTTTAGATGCAACAAAATAATTTTGCCCCTGAAAGCAAATATATTTGCATGTGGGAGATTTATAACTAAAATGTTATTTTTCTCTGCACTATTATATTGTTACTGGCTTGGTTTTTCCAGGCCTACATTAAGTATCAAGAAAGAAACTTGAACACCTAGGTTCTATTCCAGACCTTGCTATCCACCCAGTTTTCCACATGTCAAATGGGAGAATGACTGAGAGGTACTCACTGCTGTTACCATCAGCTAAGCAAAGAAAATAGAAAGGAATGAAATGGTTATCCGGGATAAACAGACAAACCCTTGATCTTGCAAGATATATGCCTTGGAACTCAGTCAACAGGCAAAGTCTGCTAGAAAACAGACTATCCTATACATACATAAGAACAATCTGCAGGTTCTCTATCTACAAGCATAAACACTGATCTGAACCTTGACTATCCTGAGTTACTCACAACAGTAAAACAAAGAATTTTCCAACCATTAATCAATGTATGAGAAGTTACAAAGGCAAGCACAAATCCAAGTCACTTTCTCTGAAATCTCATTGTCTGTATCAGAAATGGTAATTGTTTGAATCAGGGTTATGTGCTCCAGTTATTTCACTAAGTATTTCTCACCTCTCACCTTTTGCAGCCCAAGTGTATGTTTATACTCTCCTGCACCTAGAGAACGATGGAATGGGATCCTGTCATTTATGAAAATCAGGCTAAGACAGACCATTTCATCAATGACAAAGAAATATGTATGTTTTCTGAACTGGTTTTAAATGTTATGCAGTAAGTATCAGTGATAAGGTTAGCATAAGAAACACCTTCATAGATCTATGTATCTCCAAAACACTGTACAAATGTGACTTTTAAATTGACAGTTTAAGCAAAGATCTGGTGAATTCTATAAAATGCCTACAAAGTTAAATATAGATTAAATGTGTTTCTCATGGAAAGTGCACATATATGTTTCAACCATAAGAGAAAAGAATTAAATTATCACATTAAAGTATTGCTAATATTCTGTAAGGTTGAAAAGTCTTTTCAGTCAGGAGCTACATTAAATTACTGCAATCACACTGCTGGCAGGTTGCACACATCCCCTTGCGCCCTTTTTTTGTAACTGTCAACTAAGTAAAGTTTTCACTTAGGTGTACAGATACTCAATAGCAACAGATGGCCAAAATAAATTCCAAGGAAAATGTCTCACATCTTGACAAATTTGTCTCCATTGGGATATATTTTTAAAAACTAAAGGTCAACATCTACTGTAAAAATGCCCCAAAACATTCAATGCAAGTGATTACTGGCAGCAACATTTGCTTCCTTCACTTCCCAGCATATTGCAGTTAAGAAGGTGACAGTTCAGATCATACAGCATTTGCTGGAGTTGCCTTTCAGAAGTTAGGAAATAAGTGACTACATAGCATTATATTCCAGGAAACACCACTGTTTATCATAATGCCAGTTACGGGAGTATAAAAAGCAAAAACTTTACTTTTTTTTTCCTCAACATCCATATTCCAGAGCACATATGTCTTAGCTCAACTAGAGCTAAACAGAAGGAATCATCTGAACTTTGATTTTCATAAACCGATAAAGCCCATGCGCGTCAGTGACACAAAAATCTTATAAGCTGGTTCCTTCACCAGTAACACTTATCAGCTCTCTGGGTTCTTTTCCAGGGGTAGCAGCAAAGAATACAGATTTTGGAGTGGGGGGAACAGCTACAGCATTTTCCCACTTATCTGGCTGCCGTCCCTACTGAAACCAACCAGAAAACCTGGAATGGATTAAAACACAGCATTAGAAAAGGCAGAGGAAGCAGCTAGCTAAGGCTCTTGTGAAGTGCAGATGCTTGACAAAAACAACCAGTGTGGGCATACGTAAACATATAAAGCAGGAAATCCCACAAGCTTGAAAGGGAAGGAGCCACCCTGTTTAAAACACAAAGAGAGGTTCAGATGATGACATCATCATCGTCTTTTTCCAACAGAGGCTTTGTTTGTTTCTTTTTAATCAGTGCTGGTTATGTTTCCTGTGAGTAGGTAATATACCTGTAGACAGTGGTTTTGGGCTGAAACAATGTATGAAAATTCTTTGTTACACATTTCCTGTATTAATTTAAGTATGCCAGTAATACTACAGTGTCCCCCGACCCTCTATATCAAACCATTATCGAACATTTAGATTATATCCTGGTTTGAGAATATACAGAGTAGAAGGATTAGTTATGAAAAGGATATTACAAAGGATGATCCTACCGTGCTATAAATAAGGGGAAGTACATTTCCACCCAGTGTGCAGATATTATGTAACAAACTTACCTAGTGGGTGAGGACAGCCAAATCTGCCGGTTTGGTGTTTGCTTATTGATTACATATGTTCCCATGTCTCCACCCAATTTAACTGTTAGTACTCCACTCTTAAAAGACAAAGAAAGTGAGAAATAAAAAAAATCATATCCTGTTACTTTACAACAATTACTTCATCTGCAGTGGCAGAAACTTTTATCAGATTCTCAATCATCTCCCAAACAATAATAGCTGGAGAGAATAATCATTACATATATAAAAATGTAAGTTAATACCTAGCATATCTTTGAGTCTGATATAGACTTTAAACCTTCTGGTCAGAGTTTGATTTTAGTGTGTTTGTATCATTCACAATGGTACTACTTAAATAATACTCTTGAGCTTGGACTTGGCATCTTGAAAGGACCACACCATTGCAATTCATTTTGTAATGATTAAAACATCATCCAATAACAACTTTTTTGTATCAATGAACAAAGCAGAACTGGTGTGGTTCGAAGTCAAGAAGCTTTATGTGTCATTGCTAGATTTCCGAGCCATGCAATTTTCCTTTTCTTCAGTAACCGTAACAGTTTAACAGGGAATAAACACATTTTTTTCTTGATAATTCTGATTCATATCTGAAAAAATGTTTCAGTTAGAAACCTCATGATTCTGGTTTTCCATGAGTCTGGTTTTGCTTTGGTTATACCACCTTTAGACCATTATCCTAGTGAACATTTCTCTTTCTTGCTCACATTTTTTACAGACAATATGATTCTTGTAAATGACAGGTATTTTCTGTTCTGACTTTAAGAGTGAAAAAAACAACAATATTTGGACTGGAGAGGGAAACATTTCTACAGAATGCAATGTGATGATTCAGACAATAATTTATTTAGTTCACAGTATCTCAAATACTTCAAGCCCTATAGCACAATAAAGCTCCTTTAAGGCTATCATACTTTTCATGCTTTAGTCAGAAGATACTACTAAGAGCTACCTATCATTGCTTGGGCTATTTGCTATGTATAAACTCTCACTAGGGGGAAAAATACTTCCAGGTATGAGTATCTACTGCCTGCCAATACACTCTGTAGCACAAGCAGCAACTCAAAGCTTCCTTCCCCTACAAAGTAACTCAGGGTTACTGGTTTCTGACATATCTCAATTATTACCAGGCATAAAATAATACTCTCGGGATCTGATTTTTTACCTTAGTTTTCATGTTGTTTCTGTGCTTGTTAAGATATTTATATTTCTGATCAAAACAGTTAAAATAAAAAGGTCTCCTGCTTAAAAGTTCCATCAGGTTTGTCCTGCCAGTTATTTCTATTGGACATTAGTACAGTGCACAGCAGAACAAGAACAAGCTACTTCTCTGGTTGTCAGAATTTCAAGTTTTCCATATGTCAGTGGTCTTATAATTTTAGAGATACAGCAGAATAAGAACAGGATGGAAGATCAGGCCTGCATAATGATATACAGGTTTTAGCATTCTTTTATGTGGTTTGTTATGCCATATTAAGTATTTAGCACGATGTTATGCTACATGTTTCTATAGAAACACTACCAGTAAATAGGTTTTCAAAGAGTTAACAAAAAATTATTCTATTATTTATACTGTGTGTCAGCTGTTAGAGAGTACTGTTGCTCTATCGTTGCAAAATAAATAGAAGTTAACCTCTACTGCTATGCTGAAAACACTTCCTCATACATTTTACAGTACTTTTGAAATACTAGAAAATACAACTTGAATTTTTTTAAGAACTTAAATTGCAAGACACTTTTACCATATTTTACAAAATACTGCTGTATGTGATCTGTACTACTGGATGAATGTTTGCTAGTTCCTGGTAACAGAAAATATTCTTCTAAGCAGATTTTTTTTTCCTGAACACGATGATATAAATTGCTCAAAACAATCACGTTTAGAACGGGCAGAGGAGATCTTTATCAAATTTGCCACCTTGTGGCTTCCTGCAGCACTGACCCTGTTTGTTTAGAATTAAAATTTGGGCTATTTAACCTTCTGCTTTTAACAGTAATGACAGCATATTATTAATTGTCATCATCCAGCCTATATAGTAAAGGACCACTGGTAAAAATTAAGATGCAAAAGTATTATTACCTCTTGAGCTTCACAAGTCAATGTTAAACATAATTCACCATACAGTACATGGAGAAAAAATTATTACATGACTCATTAGCTTAACATAATGAAGTGTCTAAGAATATTAAAGAGGTAAATTTCAAGAATTTCTAATTTTTGTCCTAGGATAGTTACATCAGGCTAATAGGTGCTGATATCCTAAAACACACTGAAGAGTAATGGTTAAACAATGCTTTTTACCAGAAAAGCAATTAGCTGTAACATTATCCACGTACTTAATTAAAGCAATCAGTAGTATTTGCTACACAGAAAGCTACTGGCAATATATTATTTTATATCCTAGCTATCAGAAATACAGAATGAAAATTATGATGACAAAGCTACACATAAGGAAGTCCAAAACTAGAGACCTCTGTTTTGGTTTTGTATTTTGCACAGTGAAATCCAAACCATTCGATTCAACATCCTGGAGCACAAAACTTAACTGACAGTGCCAGCGGAAAGCAATCTCATTGTGGTAAGACATGAAGAGGGAGCAATAGTTGTGTGACCTCAAAAAACTGCAGTATTGAAATACCTGTGTAGCAGACAGTAGTGTAGGGAGAAACAGTGCTCTTCTCCAGGTCATGTTGAGGGCTGTGACACATAGATCACTTCAGGAACTGAATTTATATCAAAACTAATAAATTCCCTATACAAATAAACCAGACATTTTTAATCTGAGTCTGTCACTCCTGTAAAAGAATTTGAGTGGCTGACTACTGAAGGCTCCAGCCATGCAATGTCTCTAGTGACAGTAGTCTCCTCCCCATGTATGCTCTGGTCTTAACTTCTGCAACATCTTAGTCAAATACTGCACACTCCTGTTGCTTATCTCCACAACAGGCCGCCATCAGTAAAGCCAGGACAAACATACACTACTTGGTCAAGAAAAATGCTGCTTTTCTGTATTCAGGGCAATCAAAGAAACTGCTCGAACAGTTACATGTGATGTACTATGCCATGCAGGCCTACAGTTCTAGCATTCACCAGAAGGGAATTGATTGCTATGCCAGATATCTATGGCTGTTTAGGAAAATTTATAGACCAATGTGAAATTAGAAAACAGTTTCCATTTCCTCTTGTGCTCATTTATTAGTCTATATTATGTCTTTCTCGAAACATGAAACTTTTTAAACCCCTAAATCACAAAACAGTGTGTATTACTTTTCAGCAGAATTGTTGCCACAGTCAGTATACAATAAAGGTGTAAAAACTCATTGTATTTTCAGCACTAAGGTGACTAAGGTAACTAATTTAAAATTCTCCTTCAAATAATAGGAAAAAAACCCTATAATAATTACAGTGGTAATACGTTTGAAACATACCCCTAAAGAGACATCATAATCTTCTGGGGTAAAAGGTTTATCTGTCAGGTCCTCAAAGAAATCTGCTAAGGAGTCCAGTGTTTCTTCAGCCAGTTTCTCATAGGTGGTCTCATCTAAAGAGCTACATATGACACAGAAGTCCACAATTAGAAGGAAAAGCATGGAAGACAGCATTTTACCTACCATAAAAACATATCGAGACCATGGCTTTGGATGAAACAGTAACCATAAAATGATCTTATAAAACGAGTTGTCATTCTTTTTAAGGTGATAGAGGTGACAATCCACCTTATAAACAGAGGTGAAATTTTGAAATTAATCGGTATTACAGATTTCTTAACTGAGGAAAAGGTACTTACTTCCTTAGATATACTAACTCCCATTTAGTAAACAGCATCAGATTTCAAAGTAAGGCATATTCATGAAAAGACTTAGTGTAAGAATTGCTTAGTTTTGAACTCGACAAATAGAGACAAAAGCATCTCCCATTTAGAAATACATCTCATTTGGCTCTACAAAGCTTCCTGTAGCCATACACAGTTTAGAACTAATGTCAGTATCACATGTCATGTTTATGTACAGCATTTGCCTTCTTAATTGGCATTACCCATGCAACTGGTAATTAGATGTTATTTAAACTGTGCTTATGAACTAACACTTATGAATTAGTCTTCTCCAGAGAGTCTCAAAGCACCCTTGTGGCTATTACATAAGGCTTAAAGCACCTGTGAGACCGCTCCTCTTTTCCTCTTTAGTGGAACAAACTGTAGAACAGTTTAATTAACTAAATGTAATTAAATCCCAGAAGTTGTTCCATCTCTATCAGTGTCATCTTTTAAATGAGTGTGTAAATGCCTCTCCCTACCAACAAACACTTCAGTAAAATAATCTCAATTATTGCTAATGCTTATGGCAATGAAACAGTTACTATGGGCTGAATATATAATATGTATCAGTTGGTAAGAGAAAATATATCTTTTTAAAAAGTTTCTTATGCAGTTACTGAAATATGCTCTATGTCACTTATGCCACGGATACCACAAAATGCCTTAGGGCATGGAGAACAGAAAGCCTTTGGATCGGGCAGGATTCACGTACTGGTTCAGGGTCCACTTTGAACATAAAGGCAGGAGTCATTTCAGACATCTGCACAATCCTTTACTGTTTCTCCAACTGCTACATCAAAACAGGAGAAGTCTCCAACAGATGCTGTGTCACCTCTTCTCAGAATAAGCAGAAATTTCACTTCCTCTGGCATACATGAAATGGTGCTAGACATCTGCACTTAGGTACACAAGTTACTTGCTAAGCAACTTCCCAAATTCACAAAAAATGCTTTTAACCAAAACTGTAGTAGTCCATTACATCACATCAACATTACAATAGTTTGGTAGTCTCAGTATGTATGTAAGTTATTCTAAAATACATAAGCAATATTTCCACATGAATGTCTCAAATTGCATTTTTACCTTGTGTCACTCAGAGTTCCTGCATTTCTCAAATTCATGAACCAAACAGTCCTGCTCTTCACATTTGAAGAACACTGTAATTGCTGATTAAAGTAAGCAGAAGTAAAATGGAATTAAAGTTAAAATGTAAAGAATTATAAACTATGTATTTATCATATAAATTAAACAGCTCATTGAAGTCCTTTCCTTCCTCAAGTAAAATGTTCATATTCTTTATCACAGGGCTAATATGGAAGCAGTTATGCAGCTTTATTCTTTGGATGATTGAAGCAACCTAGAATATCCTTGTCTTTATCATACAAATGAATGGGAAAAAAAACCCAAAAATACACCCTCTCATTCACAGAAGAATGAACTTGGAAAAGAGAATTATTCTAACTTTTTCTATTGCTCTTCTGCAGAATTACTAAGCAACTTCAGACAATTAAATGGCTTAGGCTCAGATTTTCATACATATCCACTACTCAAATGCTGCACTACCTACAACACGTGTCCCTCTGCTGGAAGTCATGAACATCCTAAGGTGAAATAAACACAAACCCTGAATCCTCCTTTACGTACAAAGGAGCCAAAACCACTTCAGATTCCAGATTTCCAAGTTATGGAAAAGCTGAATTGCCATACCAGCAGTATCAGACAAAGGAACCAAATGGGCAACTCCACTGAGGGAGACCAATACAAGCATGAAAATAAAGCTAATCCCCAGGTTAGACACAGTAGCAGAAGTACTTATGCTATCCACCAAGAAAGGAAGGTGGCATGATTTCCATTTTCTTCTTAACTGGTGCTGACCATTCGGTTTAATGGTAAAACAGCATTCATGATTACTTTCTGTGTACTCATGCAAGGCTCTGAAAACTTCAGACTGAGTTGAAAGGCAAGTCACATTTGCAAACAAGCTATGTCAGCCTCTCTTCAAGCACGGAAGAGCAAACACAGGCCGATCTCTCTCCATGTGCTGTGATACCTATCCACAGGTACTACCAAGGAGCTGCATGTTAGTCCAAAACCATGACACAGGCAGAAAGGACAGAACGGCTACACAACGGTACAGGCCAACAAAATACACGACGGTGCCTACACGTTGATATGTTTGACTACATGCACCCCTTATCCTATAGCATTTTATACACGCTTAGAAACAAAAGCTACAAGACCACGAGCATGTTCCGGCTCCCTCCAGGCTGAGAGGCTCTAATTCCATCAGCCTGTACCCATGCTCGGTCTGTGACTGGAGGCTGCCAACAGCGGTGCCAGCACGCAGCCGGCATATGTCTTCACATACCACACCCGGCTGAGGGCAGCCGGCACCGCATTCTGCGCCTGGAGAGGGGCAGGAGAGGAGTGCACCAGCTCCCGTGTGCGGCAGCTCCCGAGGCACGCAGGGAAGGAGAAAGTGTAAGCCAGGAGGGAGAGAGGGAAGGAGGGAGGACGCGTCCCGCCGCCGGCCGGCCTGCGAGGAGGTCCGGCGGCGACGCTGGCTGCCCTGGCTGCCGCGGGCAGACCTCGACCTGCTCAGATCCCGCGGCCAGCTCCGGAATCCCTGCTTGCGCCCTCCTCTNTCGACTGCGCGGGAGAGCTAAGGAGAAAGGCCGAGGGCGCGGGTTTTCCCTTCTTCCCAGCCCCCTGCTGGCTCCAGCCTCAGCAGCGCCAGGATAAATTAAATCCAAGTGCTTTGCTACCGAGACGGCACAGGCGTGTCAGAGCCGGGCACGGTCTGTTCGCCTGGCGAGGTTTCGAGGCTGCGGCGGTTTCCACGCCAGCTTATCCCGGAGTCCTTCTCCCGGCGCTAGCACGGCCTGGCACGGCTGTACCTAAGAACCGGGTGCTGGGCCCAGTATGCTGTTCAGACCTCGGGGAGAACTCGACCCCGGTGTGTCATAGGGCCAGGGAGCGGCGGCGATCATGTAACGCGGCTGCCGCCGCTGAGCGCCTTCACTCGCTCTGTTCTCAGAGCGCGTAATAATCCCTCGGGGGCGAATCTCTGTAGGCTTCTGCTCGGGCAGAGCGGTCTCGCTGAGGAGATGTACAAGGAGCCTGGGAAGAGTAGCAATTGGAAGCCACATTATGCACCAAGCATTCACTCGGGACTTTTATAAGATATAAATATATAAACATGTATAAATAGTTCCAGGACTATTTTCTGTGACCGGAAGTATTCTGATCTACGTCCTGCAGCTAAAATGCATCGCTGAGCCAGTAAAGGGGAAAATAAAGCACATAATTTATCACACCTGACATTTTCCACTAAGTTACATAAATGGTGATGTCATACTATCAGCAGTATGTGAAGATGTCGTCTCAGCCGGATATGTCTTATTGTTGCTTAAATGGAGAGAAATAAACTAGGTTTGCCAAGTAGATGAGAAGTAAGAAATAATTCCTATAACAAGGTTTCTTTAAAAACCTGCACAGTTTCTGTGGGAGCACAGACAACTTTCACTTCAGTGCCCTCCACAGGACAGGACCAAAAATATGCAGCCACTACATGTAAAACCATAAATATGAAAAGCATACAAGTATTCAGAAGCTTACCACTGTTTACTGTAAGATGTATTTTTATATTTCAAAAAGTCTTAATAAAGTAAGCAGCTAGGTGCTCTGAGCCACCTGATCTAGTTGAAGATGTCCCTGCTCGTGGCAGTGGGGTTAGACTAGGTGACCTTGACATGTCCTTTCCAATCCAAACTATTCTGTTGATTCTATGATCTTCCACTGCATTGGGGGAGAGGTTATCAAGTTTCTCACCATGATTTGTAATTTTATAATATTTTTCTGTAAGCCAAAATTATGTTACTCTACACAAGGGGAAAAAGCTCAAACAGTTCAAGCCACTTGCACAAATTTCAACTGAAATTATGAAGTCTGTTTCAGCTAAAAGCTGTTTGTACCAAACCGTTATCTAACTTAGCCAGCTTTTTGTCTCTTTTCGATGGACTCCTGTGTCTTTCTTTGTTACCAATGTCTTCCCAGTTTGTGTTCTTTTTGTGAGGTTTTCACACATCAAGCAGATTTAAGATACTCTTTAGTTCCTGGAAAAACAACCCATTCTTAGCCCTTCTGGGAGAAGCTACAGGAATAATGGTTTGCAGACCAAGATAAGGCTTGTAGGAACAAATTACTTGTACCAGACCACAGAATACATCAGTAAAGCAAATGACTGATTTTTCATACCTTGGTAGGGAAGGGGAAAACCAGCTAGAAGAATGGAGGAATACTTGTTCTTTTATGTAGTATTTAATCTGTTCAAAGATGGTGCTTATTTATATAGCTTGCCTCTCCTATTAAAAGAACCTCAGGTATTTTCTGATATTATCCAATTAGTTCCACAGTGATTTTTCTCTAGTCATTCAAGTCATACACAACTCTCAATAGGAAATGTTCATCTTGTGTTTCTAAGTTCATGACAAATCAATGAATTAGTGTGGACTAAATATTTTCTCTAGTACTAGCAATTTCACATAACTAATCTTCTAAAAAGTTAACAACAGTTAATTCAAATGTTAATTAAAGTTCAAGCTAGTGAATTTTACAGGATGCTACTATCAAGCAAGGAGCAGTCACACAGCTTCTAAAGGGCTCAAATTAAGGATTAGCAATTTTAGCAATGATTTCTTAATAGTTTTCATCTTGTTTCCTGTCCCTTACGCTAATGTTGTTCATATCACAATATTGGTATCAGTATCTTTTTATACTGGTGTAAAATACCTGTGAAGGAGTTCCAGATGCCAAATTGCTGCAGGATCAAGCCCCACACATTCAGTCTGGAAAGAGCTGATAGTTTTTTTACTTTAAGCAAATGTATGCATCACTGGCAATGTTTCAGCAAATGGCTTCTACAAAGAACAGGGGGAGTGTGCTACTGATTACTCTTTTATCACTGTCTAGTAGAAGGGTTTGGGAAAATACTGATGAGTTATATGAAATTAAATTGCCTGAAGTATAAGCAGAGTCAACAAGAAAATAGATGCTGGGATATGTGCGCTTTCAAACCACTGAATTATAGTACAAGGACACCAAGTGGGTTTGTTTGTTTGTTTGTTTGTTTGTTTGTTTGTTTGGAGGGGGTTTGTTTGTTTGGGGTTTTTTGCTTTATTTTTTTATTAACTGAAGGCAACTATTTGGTGATACTACCACCAAAGGCAAAACTTCACCTCTGAATGCCATATGATTAAGTCACAAACTCAGATAACAAAAATTTGGAATTATTCCATACCTTTCTCAATGCTGGCATCAACCTGTGCTTCTTCATTCTGAGCAGCTTGCAGGGCCAGAGTATTCAGATACCACTGCTCACAGAAAGCCCATGTCTGTGACCTAATTCTTCTTTGCTCCCTGTAGCAAATTCCATCTGGAGAAACAGACCAGTACATTACTTTAATACTCTGAGGAGTTGATTGTGCCTTATGTATATTACATTTACTTGACATGATCTGCCTCATCAGCTGTACAGGTATGTTTATAAGTCTTTAAATTTTCATCAAGTGCTATCAACATGAAATGCCAATGCAAGATGAAGAGAACCAAAATACTTAAACATGAAACTTGCGCATCCCTATAAAGTCCTGTGCTCTTTGATGTTTGAAAATTTATACTATTTTATGCACTAGAAAGTAAAATGGGTTCCAATTTGTTGATCATTAACCACACACACACCTCTTAAGTGCACATGCTTTGGAGTTTTCCCCAGCAGGCTCCATAGTCATACAGGATTTCCTTTTTTAAGTATTAAATGACTGTTTTGATTTATAAATTACAGGGTTCAAGGGATTGTACACAAAAGATGTATCAGTCTCTGAATTGTTTGGTGTAGACATTCTGGTTTTGGACAGAATTGTTGCAGTTCAGTTGTGAATCTTTTAGGTTCTTCCTAAGAAGAAATGATTCAAATGCTATAGTTACTAGGTAATTGGGGGAAAATTGTCACATGTGTTCTTTATGAAGGTTAATCGGGTGCTTAAATGTTTTTCCCCAAGTAAGACTAATGACAAGTGTCTGCTTTGCACAGAGACATTCTAAATATCCTGTACATGGCGCATGAAGGAGCAGATACTTGACAGAGATGTACAAAATGTTTTTACTCATAGGACATGCAGATTGGTTTTGCTTTTCTGCAGAGGAATGCTGCAAAAAAATTATCTTGCTGACATTAAGCAGTCTAATGTTAAAGCCTAGAAAAGTGGTAATCATGAGATACAGGCTCTAAGCAAAGCCTTAGCCTTTGCATTCTTAGAAAGCAAAAAACCCCAAACCCCTTTAAATATCTCTATACTGTGCATAATTAAAGAATTATTCTTCTTACTTGTCAGGATTATAGGATTATGTGAAAGTAAGACAAAAAAATAAAAACAACCACCACCATCCCCCACCAAGCCAAAACAAAAAATCCACCATACCAGATCCTTAAAAGAAAATTCTGTACAGGTACAAAGCATAATTCTAGGACTTAAAATGCCAAGTTCTGGTTTTGTCAATTTAGCAGGTTTACTATGCCTATTCCTAGAAGACTATGCTATTACCAATAACTTTGATAGCTTTTAAAGTGAGACTTGTGCAAATTTTTAAATGACACCACTGCATCGAAGCATAAAATCTTGGACTGGTGATCATTGGCATTTTGGATTATCTCCCTGTTACTTGGGTAATTAGGGAACCATAACAGTTTCTGTAGTTATCCTAAAATGATTGCCCATACTGAAAAACCTGAAATAGTTTTATAAAGCAATGCCTGTTGAGTATGTTACTTTGGCTTTCCTGCTCTAATTTCGAGATTCTCCTTTTCATTATAAAGCTGGTAAAGACAGATGCCACATTTGTCATATCTCAAGAGGCCCCTTAAGACTATCTCATGAAGGTAAAGAAATGCAAGAACAACTAAGTCCAGTATAGATCAATAGCAGGATGACAGCTGTGATAGTCTTTAGAATAAAATCTTTTATTCATCAATAAAACTATAGTTTACAGTAGTATTTTCTAAATAAATTATAGAATTTCTTTTACAAGAAATAAAGCAAAATCAAAAATATTTCAAGGATGATATATGTACACAACATAAGGCCTTGTTATAAATAGCATTTTTATCTCCTTTTTACCAACAGTGAAAATATCTTTAGAGACTCATTTTCATATGGTATTGTGCAGAGATTTGCCCTAACCCTTGTACAACATCAGTTCCAATTTCCACTGATGGGGACCTAAGCGATTAGAACTGAGGGGGTAAAAAAAAATTAACCTGATTTTATTCACCACTGTGTTTATTTTTAAATAGGTGATGTAGGCAATAGATTTTGCTTGTGCATAGTTACAAAATGCATGCAAATGAAACCACTAGAGGGCTGATAAGAAGATATCACTTCGAAGTCCAAAAAAGGTGATTGGCAACATTGTAGAAAGCAGCCTGAATACAGTTCTTCACAGTTGAGCAAGCAACAGCAGATGACAGCAGAATGTGGAATGTTTCGTGTCATTTTTGTCAAGTCCATCAATTCTTTCTATGGTTTAAAGATCCTGGCACTTCTTAGAATAAGTTCCGTTGATTATTACTCTTTGTCTATTAGGCTCAGCAAATTCCTCCTTCTTAAATGAGGAGTGCAGAAAGTGCTCTTCATTAACCATGGTCACTTCTCTTAGTTTTACTCTTCATGTGTTCATTACTGAAAAAACAGAAATGACAAGTTACAAGTTGTGATACTTATTTTCTTATAGAATTATAGACAGGTAACATCTTTCTTCCCCTAAGCAGGCTGCAGTACAATTTGGCAGTGATTCTTTTATGACCCAGACCTCTAATCAAAAGCATTAGGTCTCTTTTCTTGTACAACAGCTAACCCCTATGTGTTTTACAGGCATTGCAGTACACTTGTATTACATGAACTAGAACTACTTGCTGCTGCAAAATGCTGAACAGTCTGGATGTCACAGAAGAAAAAACAATCTGAGAGCACTCAGCAATTCACAACAGCTTATTTTTATCTTTCAGAACTGTGGCATTTACTACTTTAAAGTATCAGTCTTCATACATCATGAATGAAAGTGCTGTCGGCTTCCACATGGTACTCTTTCCTGAGATGAAAAATCATACCTGTCAGAAAATTTTCAAGCACAATTAATGTTCTAGTCAATGTTGTAGCAATCATGCTATTTCACAAAAAACCCCCAACCAAACAAAAAATTAGCTAATAATGTTAATGATTAGAGTTTTCTACCCTACCCTCATGTAATAGAAATAGCTGATCACTTCTTGGCATCCCTGTAGAGTTAGAGATGAATTGAAACTATTCTTTGCTGAACATCTTCTTATGACAACTCAAACTAAGGATAAACTGAGAGCTGAAGAATATATTTCAGTACATTGAATGCATCTCAGCTGATATATCCAAAATGGAACAAGACGCAAAATCAAAACAAAGGGATGTGTAATGACCTTACTCTAAAACCTTATTAAAAAACAATACAAAGATGTAAGGTTCTATTTAATAAACAGATTTTTAAGGTCACCTTTACATTGTGCTTTTTGATACAAGTGCTTAACTAACCTTTGAATAGTTTGACAACAGTCTAATCTTGATTATGAACAAAAAATCTCTGAACGGATTTCTTAAGCTTATCTCAGAGAAAGGTAACCAGTAGATTTAAATCAATATTTTTGTTACGACTTCTAGCACTAGCCCTTGAACCTTCAGGAACAATATTTCAATATTGTTCTATGACAGCCTTTAAACTTCCTACTGTATTGTGCACCAGTGTTAGTGTGTTCATAATCACTGGTGCCATTGAGCACAGTGCCAATTTCTCAGGTGCTGTTCGCTCTCTCTCTCAGGAACTGTGGTCTGGCAAGTAAAGCTGACTGTCATATTAGCACCTGAATGTGCTAAGGCAGTTAAGTACTTAGAAAATACAGAACCGTTTCATATGTGAAGTAAAATTGCTGGACAAGTGAGTAAAATTAAAGAAAGTGATATTCTAAAATCAATGTCATGTAAAGCTAACAAGGACTTTTAATTAATTTATTGGTTTTTTTAGAATCAGTTTGGCAAAAAAGGTTGAAAAATGCTAGTACCAATAAACAAAATGTTATATGCAGCAAGACACTAATCAAAATTTTCATTAGCATCATCATGCTTCTGTCTGAAAGCTCAGATATGAATAATTACAGATCCATTTCTGACAAATATAGTGATCACTCAGCACAGCTTCCAACTCGCTGGACTTATTACTGCTTTTCAGTAAGGTGGTTATTGGTATTGCTGATGCTAGTTTTATGGTATTCCACTAATTATGCAATGGAATCATGACTAGCTTATTCTTGTTCTTTTTCCCTTTCTTCTGACCCTTCCAAAGCATTTCAGTGAAAAATTCCAATAAAATTTGCATAAGAGAGTTGGAGAAAAGGAAGCTGATAATTACTTGTAGCAAATGCTAACTGTATGAGTCAATCACAGAAATACTGTTGATGGTACTAATGTCATGTTAAAAAGAAGAGATTTTCAGATATTCATATTTGTGTCAGGTACAGTCCAGTACTGTATTATTCTGGAAAGAAATCCATCTATTTCAAGGCACAGGACATAATCCTCTGGGCAACATTGTATTCACTGCACAAGTTTTGGGGTTACATTGATTACAGATAAAGGAATTTATTTTTTTTTTTTCATAAAAACTGAGTTTGGCTGTAGCAATTTGGTCCAAAATGATAAATAATGCACAAATGATGTTAGAAGAATCATTTCTATAATTGCTGCCTGAGATGTCTCAGACTTTGTGTGTATATAATGGATTTACATTATTTGAGCCTGCTTGAGGCTTTTTGTCTTAGAGTATTTTTGTGCTGCAAGTCTCTTTTCATGGATATGTTTCTGAGCTGATTGATTTCCTCTTACGGTGTTTTAAAAGCCCCAGGCATGAGAACATGTAGTTCTATGGTAATACATGCTGGTATTTTAGCACTTGGCTTTCTCAGGCAATGTATTGCTAGTCATCTGAATTGCTACCTTTTTAATCTAATCAAGCACCTAATGCCTGTGTCTGAGTTTCAGGCAAGGATGACTAAAAT
>VXBB01007123.1:112429-145092 GCA_013399915.1 Illadopsis cleaveri | reverse complement strand
TGTGGCAGGCTGCCAGCCTCAGTAAAACACATTGATCACCTGTGAGATGATTCCTGCCCATCTGACAGACCACCCCCATCCAGTCTGTATTTGATATTTGTCTAGGAGGAAGCTGTGGGAGACATGGCACATGTCAAATGATTTACTGAAGTGCAGGCAAGCAACATCCACTGCTTTCTCCATATTGACTGAAGATGGTAATTTGTTTTAGAAAGGTGATCAGGTTAGCCTGGCATGATTTACCTTTGATAAATCTGTGCTGGATTTCCCAGTCACTTGCTTCATTTAGTTGGTAATAGTTCCTAGGAGGCTTTGTTCTGCCGCTTTCCCAGGGACTACTGTGTCCTCTTTTGGGCCATTCTTACAGATAGGTATGAGATCTGCGCACTTCCAGTCATCAGGGATGGCCCGTGATCTGCATGAATTTTCCAAAATTATAAGACAGTGGCCCTGCAACAATATCAGCCACTTCTGCTGACACCCTGGGGTATATTCCCTCCTGGACGTTACATTTATGTGGGTTGAGCACTTGCAGGCCACTACTGGTGGGTCAACATGTATGTTGTAGGTACTTGCTGCTGGGAGCTATGGTCCGGCCACACTGGTGAAGAAAGAGTAAAGAAGGTATTGAGAACCTCTGTCTTGCCAGCATTATCTATAACTTTTTTCCCTGCCTGGTCTAGTAATGGGCCTGTGTCTTCAGAGGGTTTCTGCTTGTCTTAGGCTACAAAGTAAGATGTAACCAAAAGTATGTATTCTATCATCATCTGTTAAAACAGGTGGAGCAGTGTTCTTTATCTCTTCCATGACCCATCTGGAGGGTCTCTTCCATGGCCCATAATGCCCTCCAGAGGCTATCTTCTGTTAATGGGCCGTCAAGCCTCACTGCATGACTCAAAAATTACATTGTCCCACTGTGACTGCCTAGGAGGAGGAACCAAGCATTCCTACCTGGATATAACCTGGGGTTTGGAACACCACAAGCGGCCTTATCCACTGAATTCCCATAGGACAAGAGCTCCATAACCACCACGGGAGCTTCAGAGGAAGATCAGACTCTTCTACAGGATCAGTCCTTCAACAGAACCACATCTACCACTTCAAGAGGACTGAGCCACCATTTAATCAGACTGCTGCCAACACCCTGACCAACAGGGTGTCAGGTTGTCTTCTGACTCTGTCAGTGTTTCTGAATTATTGAATTTTTTAAAAATTTTCTTATTAAATTGTGTTTCTGACCTGGGATTTCCCACTGGTTTGCTTTCAAACTAGTACAACTGCTTCTGTATCTGATTAATCATTTCTTCTTCTTGCTGTCTCTGGCCAGTTCCAGTTCCAGCTGAGCCTTGACTTTCATGTGTGCAACCCTACATGCCCTAGCAAGGATCTTGTAGTCCCAAGTGGGTACCTGATGACCTTTCTGTAGAGGGTATGCTTCCTTTTTGCTTTTAACAAAAGGAAAAACTCAATTAACAAAACTCAAAACCTAGATAGTCACTCGTTCTGCCTTCTTCCATTTACTTTGTAGGCAATGGACTGTTATTTTGCTTCCAGCAGGATATTATTCAAAAAACATGCTGCTTTGTTTTCCATGCCTGCTTCCTATTAAATCCCTCACATCTGGGCTCTGAGTATACCAAAGCTGTCTTATCTAAAATCCAGAGCCTTTTTGTTAATACTGGTCTTTGGTATGCTCAGCAGGATCTTAAATCCACAATGTTGTTGTGATTGCTGCATCCAAGGCTATCATTTGAAGTTGTCTTTTCAGTTTGTGAGCAGTAAATCTAGCAATGCATTGTTCCTAGTCAACGTGACCAGCACATATAGCAGGATGCAAGTCCTCATGTATTCCAAGAATCTCATGGACAACTTGTGCATTGCTCTTGTGTTCTCCCAACAAATGCCTGGGTAATTGAAGTCACCCATGATGACCAGGTTCTTTTGGCTCAATACTTGCTTGAAGAGCCAAAGTGAGTTTTTCTCAGCCATGTCATCCTGGTTTGAAGGCCAGGAACATACACATTAAAAAATCCTTCTTGGTGATGAACCATCTAATCTTGGTCCCAAGTCATTTGATAGACATTTTGTGGTCTCCATATCTTATCTTCATACACTCAGATTTCTTTTTTATGAAGTGCAGCTCCATCTCCTCTTCCTATCTTTGCAAAAGAGTTTGTAGACATCTATTGTGATCTTCCAGTCATGTGAATCTTCCCCCCACATATCTGTGACTCCTTTCACATCATTACTCTCAGACTAGGCATGAATTTGCAGTGCCTTTTCTTCTCTAGAATTCATGCTTTGGTATACATGTACTGAGGTGGTTGGACTTAGGATTCTTCTTTGCAAAGTGTTGGGAAGCATTCCCCCTTACTCCAGTATACCTACATGCACATCCATGCTTTTCTTATGAGCATTTAGGTGTCACAGCTCTGGATCCTACCTTCAAATTATTTAGTTAAATGCATAATTCATTAAGTCAGCTAATCTGCTAGCAAGGTTAGGTTGTGTGTGATTAGTCATTTGCCCACTTCCCATAACATTTCAGGATTTCTGAGTCCCACTTTGTTGAACAGATGATTCAGGTCAACATTCTATTAGCAATGAGCCAAATTAACGTAAGTTCTACAGGAGTAGATTGATTTAATGGGCTGCTTGAGGTCACAGTTAACTAAGTCAGTTCTACATCTAATTGGTCACTGGACTTGGTACTGTTTTGTGTCAGTGGAGGCAGAACAGACAACAACTCCCCTAAATGTGCAGGACTATTAAAGTACTATACACACTCAAGCATTGCTGGCTAATAACGAAAAAACATCAGTGGCACAGCCTACAGAAAAAGAGAATGTGACATATTTCGTCTTGATGTAAGATCAGACACAAACATGTTTCATCTGGACACAGATTTTTTTTCTGGACAGATAATCAATCACTGAAACAACTTCCGCAGGATGTGGCGGAGTTCCCATTTGTGCTGGTTTAGCATGGAAGTGATTTTTTCTAGGGAAGTTATAGCAGAATGTTGAAAGCTTGATTGACCAATTAGAGAGTTAGAAACACCCCTGGACTACACAGGTTAAAAATCAGAGAATACTGGGAAAAGTTCCTTTTCCTTCCTGCTTTGGAACAGGTAACAGGGCCTGCCCCACTCCGCCGTGTGGCCCCCGGCCTGGCGGGCCAGCTGGGCCCTGCTGCTGCAGCCATCTCAGCCAGACTGGGCCTGATTGGCTGCTAACATCCAGCCGACCTTAAGGCCTGGTCTGCCACTGGCTGGGCCAACGGAGATGTCCCCCAGGACCCCAGGAGCAGCTCCGAGCCAGGGCTAGGGCCCAGCCCAGCCCAGCCCAATGTCACCAAGGGATGGGGTGAGGCGTCCACCAGCCTGGCTACTGAAATCCTGGCCACTGTTCCTGAGGGCCGCCCTGCCATCAGTGCGGCTTTGAAATCTAACACCGTGAGCCACAGCCTAAGAGGGAGAGAGCCAGGCAAGAATTCAACTTTTTCACTGCACAGATGAAGCTTGCAAAGCATTAACTTTTCTCTGAGTGACAGAAAAGCCAGAGTGAGAGACATATAAAGAGATGCTATGAAGATATCGGGCTCAGGTGAGGAGAAGTTACATCTTAGATGAGGAGATGGAGAAGATGCCTTGTTTTTTGTGCTGGAAGTCTTTTGTGAGCTTTGGTAACAGACTGTAACATGCTAGAATATCTCTTTAAACCGTGAAAAAAATATGCACTGGGGAGATGATGGGAATATTTAGAGTGTAGATTTGTGCAAAGGTATTTGTGATGGACTAAGTAAATATTGAAGTAGCTGTGATCTTATGAGAAGCTTGAACAGAGTAAGATAAAGAGAAAGTGATATGAAGCCCTCTGCCCCCCTAGGAAAAAGACAACCTCTGTTTCTTGAGATGATTTTAGAGACAGATGAAGAAAAACCTTTGCATTTGGATTTGTTCACCTTTAAAATGATACCCCAATGAATTTTGTGGCTCATATGCAGCNACATCCAGCCGACCTTAAGGCCTGGTCTGCCACTGGCTGGGCCAACGGAGATGTCCCCCAGGACCCCAGGAGCAGCTCCGAGCCAGGGCTAGGGCCCAGCCCAGCCCAGCCCAATGTCACCAAGGGATGGGGTGAGGCGTCCACCAGCCTGGCTACTGAAATCCTGGCCACTGTTCCTGAGGGCCGCCCTGCCATCAGTGCGGCTTTGAAATCTAACACCGTGAGCCACAGCCTAAGAGGGAGAGAGCCAGGCAAGAATTCAACTTTTTCACTGCACAGATGAAGCTTGCAAAGCATTAACTTTTCTCTGAGTGACAGAAAAGCCAGAGTGAGAGACATATAAAGAGATGCTATGAAGATATCGGGCTCAGGNAGGGAAGTGTTTTGAAGGTTTTATGGTGTTTCTTATTAATTCTTTTCTTTCTTGTACTCGTGTTAATAAACTTGTCTTTATATCTTTTAAGGTTTGCACCTGCTTTGCTTTTCTCCTAATCCTATCTCACAGCAGAAAAAGAGTAAATAATTCTAATGGGCACTCAGACCACTACGCTAATTTTGGGAAACAGAATTTGCAAATGTGAAACCAGTACACAATTGCTGGAGGTTTTTAAGCTGTGGTGGAAAAGGGTGTTAGATAATCTTATCTAGGCTCCCTTTTCCACCATTCCAGTTGGATTTCAGCAATTCCAGTTGGACTGGATGATCTCTTGAGGCCCCATCAACCTGAGCTGTTTCATGATTCTAAGACAGTGTGGATTTCTTAAGACAAAAATCAGGTAATTCTAGGGCTAAGAAAAATAAAGAATGCAATAAATTTTATCTAGAAAGGAAACAACCATGTCTCTGTGAAACATTTATTAGAAACATGAACAAACTTCCCTCTTTTGATTCTTCATCTCTGGTACAATTCTTGGCATGAGAGTCAAGGGGAAATATTACTAGAATAATGTCAGAATTCTTTATGATTTATGAAAATAAGCCTTTGGAAAAAAATGCCACGCTTAACATACCTGCCTCTTGCATTTATACTGACAATTTCAAAACAGACAAAAAAAATTAGATGCACAAAACTTCACTGAACTGGAACTTAAATTGGGTGCCTGCTGCCTTTATGTCTGTGGAATGTGAGCTGTGGGTACCAAGAGAACATTTGAAACATAGGTGATATGATGACAACAAAAGATAGACTTGACCTTATCTTTCAGCAGTCAGATAACTTGCACTAAGAACTGGAACAGCAAAGAAAAGATACATTTTTAATCAGCCGTCACAATTGGACAACCCTTCAAAGCAGAAAAGGGGGCCATTAATGTACTTCACACTGAGCTCTACTGGCTTCAAAATCAGTGACATAAACACAGAATTTTCCACTATGAGAAAATTTAATTTCTAGATTGTGAAGTATTCTACATGAAGAGGAAATATTTTGTTGTTATTGGTTTGGGTTTTGTTCTTTTTTCCTCCAATGGAAAACAACAGAAAAGACCTCCTACCGTTAGAGAAAAACTGAAAGGTGTTTTGGCATACTTCATTATTAATGCAATAGTTAATAGACATATAAATTCTTTAGGAATTTGCTTTGCCAAATAATACCTACGCAAACTTATGCATGTTTCACACAAAAAATACCTCAATAAACCTCTGGATCTTGAAGTTAAGCAGGAATTTTTGTCACTTACTAAGCCTGAGTCAATGCAATTACAGGTGAAAAAGCCCATCAGAAACAGTTTGACAACTTACTAAGTAGACGTCCAAAACTGAAGCATTATCATTTTCCGTTTCCAATGTGCTCTGTTCTGAAGTCAAATAGATGGCACTGTCTCCCAAAGTGAATGTTGAACTTGAAGGTAACCCTTTACTGCAAAGGGAAGGGAGAATACAATCAGCCAAAAGTCCAAGTTACAAAGCTCTGTCATAACTGAAAATTTAAAAGTAAGATTCTCTATTAAACATAAAAATCTTCAAATATTTGGAAAAAAGAAATGTAAATAAACAAATATAGATATGTTGGCAATGGCTAGATAACAGGAAGATCATATTTGACTAATTGTACAGAAACCTCAGATTTTATTTTATGCATTTACTAAAATTTTATCAGAAATCAATGCTATTCCTGAACTTCAGTATTTATTTAGTGAATGAAACTGTGCCACAGTAAATGTCACATAGTTTCATCAATCTCAAAATCCATTACTTCCACATTACACATGGTGTAAATTTTGGCAGCATTTCATAATTCAAAATAGGGAAAAAAAGAGTAAGCAATTAGGCACGTTCTAACATTAGTAACACTTTCCATGCAGACACAGATCACTAGCAGCCATAATTTCAGAAGGAAAAGTGGGAGAACAAGAGTGTATTGTAATTAGTACACCAGTGCAAGGAAGTGATGTTTACAGAGCAGGTGCACTCTATTACTCTATTCATGGATTGATTTTTTTGTTCACTGCCTTACAGAAATAATGTGAAACTGCACATGCACCTCCACAGAAATCTCATTTTGTAACACACTTGGTCAACAAAGCTGAAACTTTCTAAGGTGTTTTAATGGAGTCAGATGTCCCTCATCACATGTCTTGACTAGCTGCCAACATTACAATGTTCCTTTTATCATATAATGCACTGGATATTTTTTCAAAAGCAAGACTATTTCTCTTTCACTAGGATGATCCAGATCCTGTTGACTTAGCACTATTCTCATATGTGCAACTTGAATTCTATTGAGCAGTGTAAAAGAGTAAAAACAAAAATCTTGTAATTAATCTCTTAACAGCAATACACATGTGTCAGCAGTTGGTAACTGAAGTTCAAATTTCTTCAATAGCATCATCATAGCTGCATTTATTTTCAGTTTTAGTGCAGACTGAATTTAATGAGACTGATAAGGCAAAGACATATTGGGGGTGGCACAGGACAGAACAAGTGAAATCCCCACATACACAGTGTTTCAGAAAGAACAATTCAAAGGAACAGAGTTTTAATACAATTTCTACAGTGCACTGAGTTCTCATCCTTAATTCATAGGCTGAAAAAGAAAAGAAAAAAAAAAAAAAGGCAAAAAAAGAAGAAAGCACTTTTACAGGTACTTTCTCTCATTCAGTAATGACCAGCCACAAGAAGCATGCGCAACTATGCAGTTGCCCTCCTCCAGCTAAAACATTCTATTTGATCTTGATTCTTAATTAAGAAAAGAAAAATAAGAAGCAAAATTAATTCCATCATTAGAGAACTGGGAAAGCTTTGTTTTACTTTAAGCCACAATTACATGTTGCTTCAATCATAGTCAAATTTTGTTTCCCATGGGGATATCCCCAGTGTCTCAGTGCATCTGTTCATTGCATTTAAGCATTCAAGTCTTTTTCTTCCACCCGACTGCTTATTATCATGAAGCATGTGTGAATTTAATCCACTTGGGATCAGATTCAGACAAAGTTGTCTAAGCTTCAGAAGCTGAGAGTAATATGTGGACAGAGAGAACGTTGAAACTTAACATACAAAAGTTTATTTATGTAGAACACCAACTGGCAAAAGGGGTGCTTAGTATTCCGTACAACAGAAAAAAGCCAATACCTATAAATCCCTGTCAGTGGAAGAAACAGCAGAGCAGCATTTCAAAGTCTGGATGTTTCAGGAAGCTTGACTATATAAGAGAAAAAACCCACAATCCCTCAAAGCCTTCCAAAATTTCAAGTGGTCTCCACTGAGAAACAGCAACACAGAGGTAAGACAAACAAAAAATTGAAAAATATACAGATAAGAAGGAAGAAGAAGAAAGAGAAGGCAGAAGTCCAGACTACATATACATCTTACAGAAATGAGGCATAGAATGCATAAAGAGAAAGAAGAATTAGATTTCATATAGATTTTTCCCTTCAGCTCAGGTGCATCAGAAGAATTCAGCAGTCTTCCTTATACAGCCCACAGTATCTTGGCCGTAAAGAGGGAGGTGAAGTACTGCTTTATGCATAATGGGATTTTGTTTGGATTTGAGGCTGGAGGGTCCTGTGAGACCTGATGAAAAATACATTGAATAAAGACTTTCTGTATTCTTGAAATATTTAAAACATGAATTGTAAAATATCTATAATTTGAAACATTTTAAAATATTTTAAAGCAAGTTTCAAACATTTCCTGGAGCGCCGTTGATCTCCTTCAGGTCTTTGCAGTTCTAAAAGAAATGTCAAGTGATACAACTGTCATAGTGCTTAGGGCATTCACATTTGTCATCTTTAATTTAATTCATCAGAACTTAATAGGAAAACTTTTCCTGGAAGGGGAAAAAAATCTGTTATCACTTCTGTTATAAAAATAACAATATAATATGTGTTACATTTCCTAAGATAAAACAAATAAGCCCTTTCAAATAAGTGTCCTTGGGCTAATAATTACATTTTGTAGTGGAAAACAGACCGTCTAGGTATTAAAATATCTATGGACCAAATATAAACCTACTTGAGGAATGGAAAATCTTTGAAAATTTTAAGAGAAGCAAAAAATTGTCAATTCTGTTATTTTACTAAAGGAATACTTGACATTGGTTATGACAAAACCACTTGACTAAGAAACAACTTAATGGAAAAGAAACCAGCTGTCTTCTGACAAACAAGAAAGCCTACATTTACTGAATAGCATATGTCATTATTGTCTTCTTCTTATTTTTCCTTCTGTTTTTTAAGTCCAGTCATTTTTGTGCTGAAAAATACAGCCATTTCCCCCTCTCCACTACTCTTTCATTTCTAATTCCTCTTCACACTGTCTGGATAGCACCTCGAGTTTCCTCTGCTTTTTCAGTTGAGGAATAGCTTGGTGAAAATAATCAGTTTGCAGCCTGGAAAGACACTCCTAATAAACTGTATGTTTATGACTGCTGCTTAGTCTCTCTTTTTCACTTTAATCACACGTCCCCAAACACTCCTCTGCATAACTACAAATAAGTTATGCTAGTTCTAATCTGTACCGGGCCAGCTTTACAAAAGCCCTCCTCACAAGACACAGCCTTAGAAGCTGGCTCCACCTCAGCAAGTCACTTCTGCCTGCTTAACCCCAGCAACAGCAGTTTCTTCCTTTCTACCACAAATGCTGAGCACTCTCAAGGACAGATGCTGAAGGCCTTTCTTATGTTATAAGCCATTTGCCTCTCCTTGGGGAAGTATTAGATTGGATAACAGAAACAGAGGGTAATTCTGAAGAAAAAACCCAACCCAAAGAGAAAATACAGTGTGTGCTTCAAAGTATCCAAAAGTATTACTGCTCTCTTTTTAATGAGGAAAATATTACCATCTGTTTTCTAAGTGGTATGAGCACTGCTCATTAGTAGGAGTCAAGGAGCTGTACAAATATCACATTATTACTACACACCCAGGACTCTCCTCCTTTATTACCTTTAACCAGAAATTTCTGACAGATTACAAGCAAATTCAGCTACTCTCTACTTTGTGCTATTTTACCTTGAAGAACAAGGAAAAAGCCTCATGAAGAAGATGCCAAACTGTAATTCTATTAAACAACAAAGCAGAATGTCATAGTCAATTACATTTTTAAAGATTGAAAGCAGGCTCACATTTGTAAACAAATCTCTAATTCATGCTTTGTTTCAAAGACTGCTCCAAGCTTTCTGTTTATCAGAGACACATGGCAAAATGACGAGTCCTGCATCACATAATTTTCTAATATTCTAGAGAAGAATTCTGGCAAGAAAAATCTCAGATCTGAATCTACAGTTCACTGTAGCGTGGGGGTTTTTTTGGTAGGTTTATTTCCCTGCTGGCTTTTTCTATGGGAGGACTGAAGTTCCTTCAGTGAACCATAAAAACATAAGTAAAACTTCAGAAGTATATATTATTAAGTGACAAGAAGAAGGAATCACCTCCTTGAACTGATGCCAAAAGAAGTGGATATGAAACAGCAGGTGCCCAGAATCTTATGGAAGTTAGTTTAATACTGAGCATACTTACCAGCTTTCTTAACTCCTAACAGAAAGCCATTAGCTATGACAGGGAAGCTAATCCTCATGAATTGTACATACTGAGATTGTGACACACATCACTACTTAATAAGAATTAAAAACTGCCACCATGCCCAGCTAAGAGGGCACACCTAGACCAGCAAAGATGGTAGTTGGTTAGCCTCTATGGCAGATCTCTTGGCTGCAGTGTAGATGTTTTGGCAGAAGATGTGGAGGGAGCCACAAATCTGTGAATGCTGGTAGCAGGTCTGCTGTGTTAGACAATGTGCGCTCTTGTAATGATGAAGTCCATACCTGGACTGCAGACACTAACAATCTGATTTTGTAAGATAAACATGCTAATCACATTAGCTGGCAACATGTCCTGCATTAGTGGTTATTTCATTGACTGAATCACAACTGGAAAGTAAATGAGTCTAGATATGCAATCAAAGTGTAGACCTGCTAAAAACTTTATTTTAGAATTATTTTGGAGTATCTTTACAGTAAAATATAATGAAATTATTAATAGGTTTTTTTCACAGTTAATTTTTTAGAGAGTGAAGAATATTTGAAATGCTTTAAATCTGAACTCTTTATTCAGACAACTATACCATTCTCTTTTCCCAACTGATGCTGATACAAAGCAGTTCTGTAGTTTTATTTGATGCTTAAAGCAAAGAAAACCCTTTAGTACTCTGTAACTTTATTTCTATCAACGAAAAAACTTTGTGAAAGATCATGAATATTGAAGTCCTACAGATAACTTGACACAAGTTGAAGTCAATGAGCTCTATTTCTAGATTCTATTCTATTTCTAATGCTTATTCATCAGTAGTTTTATTTCCTAAAACTTGTGTAGAAACATTTTTGTTCTGCAGTTAAAACTTCATCTTCATTACACCCCAAAACATGCCTGATTCGAATTTTTATAGGAAACCATCAGATGTATGGAAGATGGCACATCAGTGAGAATTATTTCAACTTAATGGAAGTGGAAGCTGTAAATATCATTTTCATCAAGTAACTCTGCAAGTCATTTTTCTTTTTATGTAAATACAGTTGTCAAATATTTAACAGGAGATAAAATCCTACTGCCTCAAGATTGCTTTTAAAATAACTTGATTTTTTTTGGCAACATGCAGTTTACAGGAAAGAACTACATCTTGGCACATTAGTGCATTTGTCAAATTTATACATTGAGTAGTTGAGGACTCCAAATTATTCAAAACAATATTCAAGATGCTTGAGTGGCTACTCTTCTTGATTAAAACAGGCAAAGAAATGGCTCAATACAGTAAAGAGATCTGCAAGCAGGCAAGACACAACACAGCACACTTCAGGTGCACAAGGGAGCCTACGGGCACATACAGAGACGATCTCTCAGCAAGACTTACTGGTTTGAGCATAGTATTGGACAGACACCGCTGAAATACATTCTAACACAACTCAAATCACATTCAACCTAGCTCACTAGCATCTGCACAGCTTTTCTTAAGACATTCTTGGTTTTATACTTCCTGGATAAAAATCAGACAGGCTCTAATCCCACCCATGGATGAAGTTTCACAGAAATTTACTTCAGAAAATGGTTGTTGTGGAAGAATTTAAAGCAGACTATTCAGCACTGTACATTCAGAAGAAAGAACAATTTTTCCTTTTCCTAGCACATTATCATTTTCTGCAGCTGTTTTAGGCTACAGCCAAGTTACAAGAAGTACTTCCTACCCTGACCTTAATGTAGTTTGGTTTATGGTGCAGACTAAGGCCCAAGCAAAGTTTAGATATCCAATTCAATTTTGGAATATGAAGAAGAATTCACATAACTATTCATATTTTTCACCATGTTTATGCTTTCTATTTAATGATCCTCAATTATAATACATATAATTACAAACAAATACATGATAAAACCTACAGGCTTTTCCCTCCTTCACTGGAAAGGTTAAAGACTAAGTTACAGAGACATTTGCCCCTTCTACTACTTATTTTGCAGAGCTCCCTTCTGTTGAGCACAATGTTAAACTTCTAGATGAACAGTGGGGAATCCTCTAACATATATGGCCTTTACCTGTTAGAATAGAGTGTAGGTTGATCACGTTGACAGTGCTCATCTGCATTCAAGGAAGAAGAAGAAAGTGTGGTTGCCAAGGAAGCTGCTTCAAACAGAGATGGAGTGCTTGGCACTAGATCTGGCTGGTGGTGTGAACCTAGTACTGCATATGCAGAAATAAAGAACAATGTTAACAAATTTCATTTTAAATTGAGCCCAAGAATCTTCATGTCAGTATAGCAAGTCCCATAGTGCCCCCATCAACTTCTTGAAGTTTCCTAATGTTTGAGTTGATGAGATGGTAGTATTCATATGCCCATATCCACGCTGTTTTGTATTACAGAATGAATTTCAGCTGCTAACAAGTACATTCAGCAGAATACAGAGTAACTCCAAGGTCAAATATTAAGCAGAGGTATGAGTTATGAATTCTTCTCAGTCCTGGGACTATTCTCATGCTACCAGGGCTCATTTATCAGATTGGATTAGGCAATTGATCATCATGGGTGCAGGCAAGTTCTGAAAGAGGCAAAGTTGTATCTCTTCAAAAAGACTCTGGGAACAATGGACTGAGTTTCAAAACACTTCATGTTATATGCTTTTTTAGAGGTCTGGCCAATTTATTGGCTCTGGTTAATTTATTGACTGGGCTGAATATGTTTTTTTAGGACGTCCTGAAATCTAAAAGTTTAACATCGTATTACAAACTTTGATTCTGACTTCATCGTGCTCTTGAAGGTCCATTTTGCCGTATACTACTAGGTACTCTCTCCATAAGAATAACTTGACTAATTTTGAGAGATCAGTCGTGCTGGTGGTTGTCTAGTTACAGGACTCTAGAGCTTACACAAAATTTTTAAAACCATCATTTAGGTTGATTTGAACGACAGTACCTTCTTCATCAAGGCTGGCATAACTTTGTCCTTCAGCAAGAATGCCATGCTTTTCATCCTTCCACTCCTGGCTAACTGCACACACTATTTCTTGTGATGCTGCCTTTAGGGCTGTGATGGAATTGCACCGTTTCTTTGAAGGCGAAGGCTTTAAAGCTGCATTACCAAATGAACATAGGTGTTAAATTATGTCATCTTATGTCCCTGCACGTCTTTAACAGCACATGAAAAAATTAGTCATATAGAAAATCTAGGTTTTGAATACAGATGAAGAACATGTCCAGAAACCTACTTAAAAAAATCTTAAATTAAAACTAGAGTGAAAGGTATTGTTATTTCATCTGCAAGAAAAGTAGTTTTGTCTTTTTCATTCTCTTACTGCTTATTATAGGACCATAAGTCAAGTCATTGGCACCACTAAGTTGGTACCCCTATGGAGTAGCAACCCATGTAATCAGAGACAGAATGATACAGAAAAAACCCCTAGAAAACAGGAAAGCAGAAAAGACATTTGGAGTATTCTGAGAGGTTACAATCATTTTTTGAACTGTTAACTACCGCTGTGTAATGATACTGCAGAATTTCTACTCACATGTCAAACATTTCCTTTGGGTACATTAAACACTTCCAAGATCTTAATGGCCTACACACTCAGGTATCAGCACCTCTTTTCTAATTCTTAGCAGGCCTGTCTATTTAAAAAGCATTTTGAATCAAACTCTACAACTGATCATCGCCACTACTACTGAACCATGATCCCCATCTGTAGTTCTCGTCCAGAAGGATGTGAGCTATTTCATCTAGTGTTTTTCAGCTGCTGGCTGCTGATCTCCATGCATTAGCTGCAAAATTACTTCAGATGCACTATAACACGTCTTCCATTGCTTTACTACAAAATTCAAATTACATCAAGTCACGTGGCTAAAGACTGAAGAAAAGAATCAGATACATAGTTCCAGGGTATTTTTAAAAAAGAACATAGTAGCTAGTTGCTGAGCTAGCCTCTGCCCAAGGCTAAATTCACTTACTAAGTTTTTGTGGTTAATTATGCATGGTTGTTCTGTGCCCTAGGGGAAAAAACCAGATTCAGAACAGGGCTTAAGTGTTTAGACTGAAATGTCTGACTCAAAGCTTAGAAATAATGTTCGTGAAGGCAGAAGCATTCCAAATTTTTTATGAAAGAATGATAATGCATTTGAACCATTAATGTGTATAAAAGTACATTAACAGCCATGTATACAGAAGAAATCAATAAGAGTAGGGTACTTAGACAGGTTAATAGCCTGGAAAAATGAAACAGATGAATTAAGATCAGAGAGAAAATTAGGCATGATATCCTTTAATTGCACATTGTAGGCTTCAAATACAGAACAGGTTGTGTCTTGTCCTGGAACAAATCTAGCAGTCAGAATTAGAAAGAATTGGGGAAAAAAAAAAGACTCAGATGTTGAGGTAACATATATGGCATTTATTTTATCAAACAGGAGTATCAAGTAGTAAGGAGCAGACACTCTTTATTCTTTATCAATGCAGAGAAGTTCCTTTGAGTATTGTCTCAGACAGCAGAACTACCTCCAGTTCTTTGGCAAAATTATTCTAAAATTTAAAGAGAACTGGGTCTCAGGTGGCTCCTTTCTCCTTTAACTGAATTTTGCCTCACATTTTGTCACTTTACACCAGATTCTTCTATTTTCTTATTAATCAATCTTTTCCAAAGGATTTAAGTTTTAACACTTTGAATCGTTAATTTATTCCAGTATTTGTAATTTTTTTTTTTACTTAAATCTTATTTAGTTCTAGTGTTTTTTTGTATTTTGTTCTCTCTCTGTCTACACAGACTTGTTTCTCACTCCAGATAGCTAATGAAAATGTTAAGAGNAGGGCTGCTCTGATCTGTTCATCCTCCAGCCTGTGCTGGTATCTGAGGTTGTCCCCACGCACATGTAACACTTTGCACTTGGCTTTCTTGAACCTGGTCAAGTTCCCATGGGTCCACTTCTCAAGCTTGTCCAGGTCCTTTTTGTCCCACATCACCACCCTTTCTCTGCACTTGCAACACTTCAGATTGAATTTCCTTTCAGTGTCATGGTCAATTTATATAGAAATTATCCATCAATTCATCAGTATTTATAAGACTCAAAAAAAGTCTTATTTTACTGAAAAGCTGTCGTAACATATCATGCATACAGGGAATCACTACTTGGAGTTAATTCAAATTTTCTTTTTCTTTTAGATTCCTTCATTCTACTTTAAATATCTTGATTGTTTTAGTATAGTTACTCTCAGCCCTTTCCTTTCATCTGTCTATGATATTCTTTTTCTTATTTAGAATTTCACAAAATATTTATCACCTACACTTCTGCCTTCTGGTTGTATTATCAGTTTTCCCTTTTCTTTCATATGCCTTTACACATAATCATGTTTGTTGTTCTCATCTGCCAGGCCTTTAACACTGATTTTCATGGGCAGGCTCAGAGTTCACAGGCTCAGCTGGTCTTTAGAAAAGTGGTATCATCTTTGGTCAACATGCACAGCAACAAAGACCAGTGTGACTTCCAGCGGTAGAGAAGATAGTGAAAATAAAACTTGATCTGAAGTTTTGATGGAAAAAGCCTGTATGAAGGTTTCTCTAAATTATTTTTTTTTAATTAGTAAGATGCTAAATAATTTCTCCTATTTGAGTCAGTTTTGCCTGGGATAGTAATTGGTGAATGATGTCTCCCTGTCCTTATTTGAACCCACCTCCCTTTTGTTGTAATTTTTCCCCTGTCTAGTTGAAGAGGGGGAGCGATAGAGTGTCTGGGTGGTCACCTGAAGCCAACTTTAGACAGCCCTGATGTGACAAAAATACATAGTACCTAATTCTCAGTAATTTTACTAATAGAGTAAAATCTCAATTGCCAGAAATTTAGTTTCTTGATTGGAGCCATGAAAGTACTACAAGATGTTGAAGACAGGCTTGTTTTTATTGCCAAGACAGGAGCATTAAAAGTTATGATTATAAAAATATATAAAAGAGTAGAAGTCACTACTTTCTTACCTTGAACTTTTTTGAAAACTCTTGCATTCATAAACTTTAAAAATCTGTCTGCATAAAAACTTGGTCGATGAACAGAAACAGTATCCTACAAGATTGAAAAAGATCTCCATCACATTTTCCACAAGTAAACCACAAGTAAGGTATCAAGAAAGAAGGTGGACACCTTAGGTGAACTATATTACGCATTTCAGGTATAGTGAAAACTAATGAATCATTACCACTAAAGGGTAATTCTTCAAGAACTTTTTAGGTATTTCATTTATGAAATTATGAGTTATGAATTATAACTCAAAATCTGCAAAATCTTCCAAGCATTTGAAATTATTTCTTTCAAATTATGTATATTTTTCAGTTATAGATTCATCAATGTTCTACTAGGTGGCTAGACTTGTGTAAATTGCAAGAACAAACTAATATTATTAGTTGTTATTTGAAAGCTCAACAAATAAAATCAGAGCATGTATTGGGAAGATTTCAGCAGCAGCTCAAACCACATAGGTTAGACTACAAATATACCAGAACTAGTTTTTTGCTGTTCAGCATGAGTCAAAGGTCCACCAGCTAAAATATCAGCAGTTAAAAAAAAAAAATAAAAAAATCCACTTACCCCATCATAAACAAGAGCTTTCCAAGAATGTTCCAGCTTCTTCATTAACCTAAGTATGTAAAAAAATAAATCAGAACTGCTTTATAAAACTTCCACTTTTATAAGTAATTTCAGAATATTTTGCTCAGTGAAAATTCATTGAAAGTTGAAGTTCAACTTACCTGTAAGACTGGAGAATATCAATAATACCCATAAATAAAAGCAGCTTTTCACCTTTATAGCTTTTTGCTGGAATACCTCCCATTCTAAGAGAAACAACATAGTTAGAACATCTTTTAAGACAGTTACCAGCTGAACTGTACCCACTTGTAAACCCAAAGGAACAGACAATATTCAAGCCAGATGCCACAGTGCAAAGTCAGTCAAAGGTGAGTCACCTACCATGCAACTGATTGTAAATAGAAAATTTGAGATATCTGGGACTCAGTGGTAAATATCCATCATAAAAAAAGGAGGAATATTTTAAGATACATTTTAGATAGAATTGGAAATATTCAGATGATCTGAAAATTGGAAGAAAATATACATCAGTTTATTGCTAAGGAAAATATGTAACTTTAGATAAGGGAGAAATGTCTCACTTTATTGATCATATAGGTAACAAGTCTCAGAGAGTCTGCACATTAATGAAAGTCTGAAATGGTTGTTTTATATATTTTTCACTAAAAATTATGTATTGCTGCACTTTTCCAAAATTTCTTTACAGACAGATAAGTGACAGATAAAGCAGCAGGATCAAGCTGAGAATCCTGACTGCATGGGCCTCCAGTTGGTCCAGGGTCTGTACTCAGCCATGGACCTTCATTGTAAGACCCTCTCTTCCTACTCCATCACCTAGAAAAATTTTAGAATCTCAGCATTGTTTTTTGCTCCACTAGCCATTATGCCAATATGAGAGAGATAGTGCAAGGAGCCAAGGAAGGACTCCAGTTGTCAGGATCTGAGCAGCACTACATTAGCTCAAGTGGTGTGGGAGCCCAGGGTGGCAGCTAGTGCAACACATCTGCCATCATACAACAGTTCTGGTCCTCTTCTGTGTGAATGTGAGTTATAAAAAACAAGTGAAATAAAGCCCTGTCTAATTATAGTCTAGAGTTTTCAGTGTCTGGAAACACTCTGTGAATGCTAAATATCATCAAAATTCTTTCACTTCTTTGCTGTGGGTTTAAGCACAGATTTCTGTATCATTAGTTGTATTTACCTCCACAACTCCCTTGAGAACCAGGAGAAAAGTAAATCCTTCATTCTATCTTAAATCCTCATTATAATGCAATGTGGAATGGTAACGATTATGCTCTCACAGTGCTTAATATATTATGAAGGAAACAACAGAATAATGATTGTCCACATATTCAGATTTCTATTAAAGTTTTTGCTAGACAGAAAATTAGGAGAAAAGCATCAGTTCTTAATCTCAGGAAATATAATATATGACTGCACTTCAGTTGTCAATGATATTCTGTGTACATTGAGTATACTACTTTAAGATGAAAACAACACCTGTAGGAATATTCATTTCAATGTTAATTTATAGTTTTTGCTTTGGTCTCACCAGGTTACATCCAGTTAAAATTAGATTATTGCTGGGACTCTTGTAATAGCTGTCTAATAACTTCTCTTTTATAAAATAATGCATGTGTGCATACATAATTCACTCTGAACTATCATGTATTTAAAGCTGATGAACCAACTGACCAACATTCCAATTTCAGGCTTTGCGGCAAATCTTGATGATGCAGCTTTTGTTAAAAAAAAAAAAAAAAAAAAGGCTCAATCTTTCAATTCCTGGAAAGCAGTGTGCTTATGAATATTTTGCCTGTTAATAGTTTTAATAGTAATCTTAAGAACAGGTTACAGCACTTACGTGTTTGTTGTCTCTCTGGTGACGGAGTCTCCAGACTTCCCAGGGCCCTGTATAGATTCCATGGCTGTGGAATAGAGAACTTTCTGCCCTCCATGGCGTTTTGTGTCTGATGCACTCTGGGAACACTCTCCTTTTTCTTTCATGTTACTGTTCAATATGTGGATTCCCAGAAGCAGACTGTAATCCATGATCTTAAAACTTTCTAGAACCTACCAAAGAAGGAATAACTATACTGAAACCACAAAGGAATTACACAGCAGCATTTTGCAAACCTGAGTGAAAACGGGCTCTCAAGGTGCAAGCTTCTCTTATCATGAAGTGTTTGAAAATACTATTAAACAAAACCCTTTTACTACCCCACACAAGTCCAAGTGCTAGTTATCTAATTAGCTGAATGCTTTTGTAACAAGTGGGAAAGAAAGATGCACAGCTGAAATGTAATGTGATTTTATTTTGTAGTCAAGGAAGATAATTCCAGGCAGCACCTTTTCCTTTATAGCAAATAATCAATTAATGGTTCTATCATATACTTACGAACAACACATTTTTTAAAATTATCTCTAATCCACATTCCAGACCTCCCTGAGCGTTTTTGCCTGTATTCCTCTCTTATCTCCCCTCCACCTCCTATTTATAACAGAGGCCATACTTTTGGAGAACTTTCAAATGTCAGCAAAAGTATTTGCTACCACCCCTTATTAGCAGCTAATGGGATTGGAGTACAAAAATCATGTACCTCTCTACTAGGTGAATAGGGCCTATCTAAACTCAAAGGACAAGTTCTACTTCTGAAGCATGACTTAATCAACCAGCCTTCTCTTCTAGCTCTACAAACCATTTCTGTCTCTGGCAGCATTTCTTCTCACATACAAGTACTTTCATTTGTTTTAGTCAGCTACACCATTACAAAGTCTGGCATGCTGTCATTGAAAGTCAATACAGCTCAAGTCAATACCCAAACATGAGCTAAAGCAAGCTGTGATCACACCTAATAATATAACCAAACTGTTCACAGACAGCAACTGTGTTTAATTTCTTACACAATGGTGCTACTAAGTGGAGTGAGAAACACCACTTACAGCCAGATGGGATATGCTGTGCCACTCACCTCGCCTTTACTTCATGCCACTCAGCAGTGATTCATGATATGTTTTGGCACATAGTGCCCAAAAATAATGGTGTAGGTTTTGTCACAGAATCAAGAGGCAATAGTAGGTCTTTTTACATGAACAAGAAAAAAATGATTTTACAGAGATGAGAGCAGATTCCAGGTATGTAAGTTTGATGAAGATTATCCAAGCATAAATATTTTTGGTTAAGCAGAAACATCCCTTCTCTTAATTAAAANATTCTGGGTTTCCCTTAATTAAAAAAAAAAAAAAAAAGAAAGCAATTTCAGCACTTGCGTATGTTTAAAAACTATATGGCAGTAAACCAGTAGCTTAGTATGCATCTGTATGTCTAATCATTAGGGTTTTATAGCACTTACCCTAATTGTTGGAAAAATACTCATTGCTCAGATAACCAGAGCAGTGATGAAACAAAGCATAACACACTATAATCTAAATGTAGAAAGGCACAAAATCAGACCTGATATTCAGACTCAAGGAATGACTTTAAGACACCATGGGTTTGCTCTTGAGCAGAGGGATTCTACACAGTGATGCCTAAGTTCAAAAGGAACAAGAAAAAGGCTGCTCATGTTTGCCCTTAGTAGTCCATAGCATCTTCTGGTGACAGAACTCACAAAGGATTTCATACACACCAAAAATTGTATTCTAACCATATGATTCTGAAATTTTATTGTGCATTGTGTGGAAACGTTGGTGGTTGACAATCACAAATTGCAAAAATAGCATGGCTAACAAGTACAAAGGCACTTGGTGCCAAAAACTTCTAAAATTTTCTTTGCTGCTTACTTACTGCTACCCTTTTTTCAGACTTTCTCAAAGAGAAATTACAATATAATGTATTCATTAAAAACCAATAAATGTTCACCATCAAATGCTGAAAGTAAATTCTGGATAGGCTGAAAAATAACATCTTAGTAGCACAGTAAGCAACAACGTTCATTCAAAACCAGAACAGCAGCTAGTCAGGCTTGGGAAAAGCATTGCCACAGTTATATTAATTTATTTTACAGTTATAAATTACTGCTGACAGCTCTGCCTTCAACATATTCTTTACTGCATTTTGAATTAGGTCATATTAGACACATGATTTTACTGCACTAATGACATAACCTATATCTAGGATTGGATGTAGTCTCATGGAGGGCTGTGCTGTAATGTGCTGCTCCTTCTTCCACAGGGACCTCTTATGTGATAAAATCAATCCTTCTGACTACATCAATTCATCATTTCCACTTAAACCCATACTACTTATACAGTACAACAGACTATGCCTTGACAACTTATGAGTTTGGTGTAGGATTACTGAAAAACATCATAAAAACAAGTAGCTATTTCATTATTATACTTCATTATCAGACTGAAACATGTCCACATCTGATGGATTCACTGCAGTACAAATTCTTATAAACAGCACACAGCATAAGAACCCTTGTCCCCTGTGCACTTTGTTCATGGCCCTATTCAGATGTGGCATTGTACTGTCCACAAAGTGCCTTCAGGATATCATGACATGATCTGGCCCTGTCTGCCTACAGCTTTGATGCACAGTTCTGATTACTTTCCCTTAGAAATGTGAGAACCAAACCAACCACTCCTTATGCAAATGAACCTTTGTGACTATATCTAAGCATATTTTGCTCCCCATTTGTTTGTAATGAAACTTCTGGTAAGAAATAATTAACCAGAATAACAAGGAAGAATCTCATAAATCAGCACTCAACAAAACTTTATGTCAAACTCCTCAGTCTGTACTGACACAGCTGTCTTACTTCTTGATAAAAGTAAATCAGTAGGATTGACAGCTGAATATATCTGAGGGGTTCTCATGTATGTATCTTCATTAATATTTAAAATACCAAATTGTGACAATTTTTTAAATATGTAAGTAACATTTAGCACACACGATTGTACAAAATGTTCTGTTTTAACAAGGACAAGTTACCAAATGCAGAGCATCAAGACATTTCTGGATATGCAGCATTCTATGAGTGCATAAAAAGGCACAAGTCTTTTCCTGTGCTGAGGTTTGTTTGCAGATACTTTTGATAGTTTTAGGACTCCTTTTGAGATGCAGCAGCAAGTTTTTGCTGCAAGGCACCAAAATGATAACTTAATCTAATGAAAAAAAACCCACTCAAATAAATTACAGTATTACATGGTTATGTTCATAGCAAAAGGAGAAAGGCCTGCAAAACACCTGACTCTAACCATGTGAGGTCACTAGAAATTTACATAAAGTCTTAGAAATACATTATTTGTGTAGCTAAAGGGAGGAAAACCCCAATCTTTGCTCATGTAACCATTCTGACATGTACTGTGCTAGCAAAATGGCACTGTGGGGTTTCAGCAAGAATGGTCTTAATCATGCTGTGTACAAACAAGTGGTGTATTTGATAATGACAAGTAAACCTTCAGTTCATTAACTTAATGTTAAATTGTTCATCTTGGTAGTATTTATATAGGTGTTAATTTACTAGCTACACAGATTCTGTCAACACAGTGTTATCACTTGGCCACCAAGTACGGCTGTCAAGGCTGACTTCAGCTGCTCTGAAAACTTCCAGATGGCAAGTGACATGCCTTGTAGCCTTAAGCACTATTTTGTTTCATACCACATAAAAACCCACAGTAAAACTGCATCACAAAATATGTTGTTTCAGAACATGAAAAATTAACTATCTGAATCAGATTTTCTTTTCTCAGATCTTATCAGATGTTAAAGTATTCTGTGAATCATCTTAGGCATGGTCACACTCCACTATCTCAGCCAGTGACTAGCAGAGCAAAACAAGTATTTCTGCCATGAAATGTCATTTTCTATTTTATACGCAGCCAGCCCAAACTACACACTATCTAGCAGAGAAATCTGCATTTTCATTTGCTATCCATGCAAAACAACATGCAAAAAAGTCATCAGATCATTTCCACAAAAGAGTCAAGAAAAATACTGCTCAGAAGAAAAA
The DNA here is from genome assembly GCA_013399915.1 of Illadopsis cleaveri. Taxonomy (NCBI): domain Eukaryota; kingdom Metazoa; phylum Chordata; class Aves; order Passeriformes; family Timaliidae; genus Illadopsis; species Illadopsis cleaveri. Next base: position 122,588 of record VXBB01007123.1, on the reverse strand, counting down.
AATTACAAGCTTATTTAATGCAAATATAAATGGATAACAATGCAAGGAAATATTTCCTCTCCTATAAGCATTTTGGAAAAGCTACATTGGAATTAACAAAGTAGAAAGAAGACTGATTTTACAACAAATCAAAAATTACTCTTCAACATAATGAGCTATATGAAATAAACACAAATTAAAGGACTGCCTCACAAAATAAGCATTTCTTAGGAACTAGTTCACAAATGTCAATGCCTAAAAATGGATCTGGTTTAGAAAAACATCTATCCCAAGAAAATGAATCACCATATTCCCTCCAAAGCATAGGTGGAATCACTTCCCATTGCCCAAATTATATTGTCAACTAACACTCTGAAACTAACAATCTGGATTCTGATTTTAAAAGCAAAAGTAACAGGAAATTCCTAATGTCAATTGATACTACAGAATTGATAATATATAAAGATAGAAGAGATCTACAGCATCATGCTATGGTCATTTCCCTCGAACTACCATTTCTGGCAAAGAGGCCCTTCATCTAAGATTAGTATGTTCTTCATCTCCATGCCACATCATCGTCTTTTGTTCTGTCCTATGCTGCAGTTTAATATTTCATTAAGTTGTGCCAACACTACTGTTTGTAAGGATATGCTTACTGAAGTTATTTGGCTTAATGAATTATCTATGTAGATCCTTTGAGGTAGAAAAAAAGCAAAAAACTGCAACACACATTGCACATGCTACTAAGGGATTTGAAAAATTCTGTGGATAAATTTGGTCACACGAGGTCTCCATCGCAGTTGCTATTGCACAAAACAGATGTGCATTCACACCATAAAACTTTTGTAGCAACTGGCTAAAACAGCAGTGGTGAAAATAATACCCAAATCTCAACTTAGCAGATATGACCCTCTTTATCTGTAAATTTCCTTGTCTTTACAGACTTCTTCATTAGTTACTTTTAAAATGTAATTTTGTCAGAAAAGTCCAGTGTTCTTTGCCATATAGGTAAAATGCAGACTCTCAAAGGCCATTCATTTTTCAATAGTAAAAACATCTTCAAATTATTTTTTGCTCTTAAAAACTACATGTCCACAATTTGATTAATCATTACTGCTTCTCCAACAAGGCAAGGACAGGATAGCTACAGCAAGTCTCAGCAATAGTCCGGAATTGGAAAGCTAGTTCAAATTTTCAATTGTGTACATTGTATATATAATAAATTCATTAATGTTCCATCTTTAGGAACACTGTAATATTACCCTCCTTGGTTAGTTAAGGTGCAAATACTGCAAAATGAACTGTGAGCAAAGTTTTCAGACCCTGTCTCCTCAAGTGTGAGCAAAACAAGGAGGGGATGCAGGAGCCGAACAATGCTATCACCCAGTTCTTGTCCCAGCACAGATAATCTGGAGGCACCAGCCCATGAGGGATCACCACAAGCAGCTCAGGTCCATTCTCTAACTGGGCAGGTTGTGCATCTCCTCACCAGCACTACCAGGAGGCGTGACAGGCCAGAACTGATACTCCAGCAGTGGTGCACCACTGCAGCACTGCATTCCTGGGTAAGGAGCTCTGTGTCAGGTGCCAAGATGACCTGTGTTGGCTGAGCAGATGTATCAAGAGGCCAATTTAGCCAAGCGAGGAAGCCACAGCACAGCTTGGATGTGAAGAGCCAGCATACAGGACAGGTGAGGACAGACAGGCTAGAAAGGAGGACTAGAGAAACATTGTCTGGCCATCTAGGGATGGCAGCTGTGGTCAAGGGAGTGAAAGGCCAGATAGAGTTGACACTGGCAAGAAATATCAAGACACAGAGAAAAGATGACCAAGGAAAACATGGGTCCATTGCTGAACCGAGCAGGAGATTCAGTGGCAGCAGTCACAAACCATAGCAGGTCCCCACCACCACCATTGTTCGTTACCAGGAAATTCTGCCAGGCCTCTGAACTTAGCGATGGATCTTAAGGATTCATCTCCTAAAGGGCAAAGGAGCTAGCAGCCGGATGTGATGTTTATATTTAAAAAGTAGGAGAAAAGTCCATTGCTTCCTGATTCTGATTGCAAACATGAGCAATGGAAATACAATTCAAGTTTAAGCAATACGGAAGATAATTTCTTAGTCCTGAAATACTGAAAAGATAAAAAATTCCCTTTCTTAGATGAATTCTTAATTTCAAGGGCCTACACTAACTTTCTCACCTTGGAGTAGCAGTAAAAGAGATAAGAAATTTTCAAGTCGTAAAAAGCTGGTCAGTTATCACTGACACTACTCATCCAAATACCTCATGGGCAGAAAAAAGCAGAGGCAACACTGATGCCCTTTTCACAAAATGGATGGAATATTTCTAATATTTTTAAAGACAGAAGCAAAAGGTAGTCAGATCCAACCTCATTAGCCAAGCAAATTTGGCTGTATGAAAGATAAAAGTGTCTGCTCCCTCTGTTTTACAACACAGAGTAAGACTTGTTTGAATAGAAAAAAAAAGGCAGTTAATTTTTTTATATGCATATAACTTTCAGTGTGTGTATATACATATATCTACAGATACATACAGACATATACTTTATTGTGTATATGTGTATTTATGTAAATACACTGATTACTGTAGGATAATTTTCTTTACTTTTAATACTTTTAAAATTTTGCTGGGCCCTTAAGAACTCTAGACTAACTTTAGAGTTGTTAATTTAAGATATACACTGAAAAGGATTATATTAGCACTCAAATAACATGTAGCAGGAATTTTCCCAGGCTTTCAAAGAATCAGTAAGGGTCCCTTTATATGTAACAACTAAATGATTGATTCTTGTTTTTACTTTTCAGTCCAGTTCCATCTTTTAGATTCCCACTATTATTTCCAATACAATAGATTCCCTCAGGCTTTGACTGGGTAAGTAACCTTGAACAAGTGGGGGATGCACAGAAAGGCATCCAGATCCCCAGATGTGACATACTGATGCACTCTGTGTCATCACACATGGTAGGAGCTCAGGAAACACTCATTGCAAGAGGCTACAGAGAGAACAATGTGTTGTGTTAGATAAATGTCTCTTGCTGAATATGCAGCTGAACATTACATCACACAAAACAGCTTTACAAACCAATCACAAGGCATTGCAGGATTTCTGTGATGGTTAAACAAAAAATTCTATTCATGTGCAAAAACAATGCTTTCCATCTACCACAAGTGGCACTGAACAACAAACTGATATTCAGGGTGTTTGTTCTATGTCATGAGTTCAGACTATCCATTTTGCTTTTTTATTATGAAATTCTTAACATTTCCCTCAGACAAAGCAAATTTTTTCTCTCCAAAACTCCATGAATTCTGGGAAGCTCTGAGAGATCTGGAGTCTCCCTTTTCCTACTTTCTATTTTCTTACCCATGCTACAGGAAAAAAAAATTTACAGTCCATAACAGGAACTGATTCTGTTCACCAAGGTGGTCTCAAAGAGCAACGATAGGTATTCCTCTTCTGTCTTGAAAATATTATGTGGACAGCTTTTATGTGGACTTTTCAGCTGAGGAAGAAATATCCATGCTCTAGAAATAAGACTGCTGCCACCAGGCCTGCGTTCCCATTCCTAGCTAGCCAAGAGACATATTCACAGCAGCTCTACATACAGTTTATCAAACGTAATAGAGGTTTCACAGGACTAATTATACCTCGAGAAAAAAAGTAATTAAAATCTCCAAATTAATGGAAATCATCATCATCATCAAATCTACTGGACTTTATTCCTGTATTAATCTTTATTCCTGTATTAATCCATTGCCACAGATGGATTAGTCTAATCCTGGATGCACTGAGAAATAGAAGGATAGCCCTGGAACTCAGGATTGTGCTAGATGATAAAATTAATGAGCCAGCAATGTGCTCTGGTGGCCAGAATGTCCAGCTGTATCCTGGGGTACACTGAGCACAGTACAGCCACCTGGTTTGAAAGAGGGGATTGTCCCACTACACTCAGCATTGGTGCAGCCTCACCTCAAGAACCATGTGCAGTTTCGAGCTCTACAGTGTAAGAAGGAGTATTAGAATGTGTCCAAAGGAAGGCAACAAAGATGATGAATGGACTACAGGGCATGATTTGGGAGGAGCAGAGAAGGATATTAGGTTTGAGGGTGGCAGAAAGGGTGGTGCTGATCTCTGGTGCCTGGTGATAGGGATGCAAGGAAACAGCTTAAAGCTGCACTGGGGAAATTCAGAGTGAATAGAAGAAAAAGTTCTTCCGTGAGATGGTGGTCAAGCACTGGAACCAGTTCTGCAGTGAGGGAAGTACTCATGGTCCCCAATCTGTTGGCGCCCAAAAAGTATATGGACATTCTATTCTATGGCTATGATCTCAGTTCACAATAGCTTAATAATATACAGGATCCATCAGTGCTCTGACATCCATAGTTATCCCTCCTTAAATAGCATGGAAAACAAATGGGGGTTAAGTAACCTGTACTGAGTAAATTTAGAGCAGAGGTGAACACAGAAGTTTAAATGTATACTCACTCGACAATCCCGCTGCAGTGTTTTCATTAGTGCACTGTGTGTTTCAGAGTCAAAATACAACCCTTCATGCATATCTTGCAGGAAATCCAGGTCTTTGAATGTAGGGTTGGACTTCTCCCTCTCTTTTCTTGATGCCCTCCGTTTGTATGTGGAGCCTTTCAAGTCATACGTGAAATGCATTTTCAAGGCTCGTGGCAAAACATTGTTCATTACAACAATTCTAATATTAATGCCTCCTGACTGAACACAGTACAGCCCATAAAATTTGGGAAGAAGAGTCCTTGGATTCTGGTTCAGATTCTAAAACAAAAGAGATATTTTTAAATATGTCTATTTTCAATGAACTTTCATGCTTAAGAAAAGGGGTTTTTAACAGCAAAGGGCATTAACATGAAGAAAATTGTGTATGTTTTCTTATTCAGCATAGTTTCTTCAACTGGTTGATTATCTCTGTGGATTTCTATTCCAGAGAGCTAGCGTAGGCACTGCCTTTTTGCCAGGAACATATAAAAGCCAAGAGCAGAGCAGTAATTACAGGTTTCTGTTTCTCACAGAAAAAAACAGACTAGGCCAAACCTAAAAGCATCCCAAAGATTTTTTTTTTTTTTTTTCTGATCTGAACAACCTTTGCATTTTACCTGCTGGAAGGAGTTTGGGTCAAATTTAGTTCTCATTATCTCGACTTGGATTCTGAGAAACAGAACCCCTCTCTCCATGAGGCTTTACACACTCAGTGTTAGTGCCAAAATGACTAAGTTATTTCCAAAGGAGCGTGACATCATAACAGACCCACAACTGGCCATCAGAACAGAAAAATGTGAAATAATCCAAATTCCACAACAAGCAAAATAAATTAGGTAGGAGAGGATATCAGAGGTGAACAACAAAAAAGTACCTGCCACCATTGTCCTTTTTGATGTGTCAGTACACATCACTTTTTTTTTTTACATACACACAATGAATCCATGTTACTTTAATGCAATAATGACAACATTCCTCATTTTTACTTAGTTTCCTCATTTAGAAGTGAGAGGGTAATTTTTCAAGTATTAACTTCAGAAAACAAAGTAAGAAAAGAAAGTCAGTCACAGGTCTAAAAATACAAAGTCCCACATACCACCCAGAAGAATTTCTGTTTGTATGTATGAGTGGCTTTTGTTAAAAAAAAGAAAATTAATTAAATTCAACTTACTTTTTAATGAATGGTTTTCCCCTCAGATGACACACAAAACCCAATACAGTGGACTTAGAATTAGCCCTCAAAAAGCTCCATTTAAAAATTAAGCTTTGAACAAATTACATGGATAAAAGTATCTTTTACATCATTGCTTTACTAAATGAGAAATGAAAATTAGAAGTAGTTGGAAACAAAAGGGAAACTGACCGGTCTAGTTTCTTTGTCCACTCTGAGTGAAATGCAGAGGGTAGACAAACACAAAATGAAGGAAAAAAACTGAATTAGAAATTTAGAAACTGTATTTTGTTATTAGCTTATTAGAAGCAAAGTTTGGTATCAAATTTGATTATGACATTCAGCTTCATCTTGAATACTAAAAGAGCACCAATTCTGATCTTAAATATATTCTTGATTTATTTCTATTCTTTCTGTTGGGTGTGTAGGGCATGAAGTACAAAGGTAGGTAAAAATGTTAAAAAAATTACAAAAACCACAAATAAAACCAGTGAAATATTTCAAGACAAATGAAACTGAATTGTCAGAAGTGTGACATGAAACAGGAGAAATAGAGGTAAAAAACAGTCTTCAATAACTTACCATATAATAACCTGGCAAGAGCTTCTGAAGAAACTCAGCCTCTTTGTGTTGAACTGTTTTGATGATGAATTCGTCACCACTAGTTACAAAAAATAAGGACCCACTGGCACCTGGGTTGGATAATTCAATTAAAGGTTCACTGCAGATTGAGTACTGGAAGAGACAAAAATTGTTTTTCATTGCCAATGCATGCATTACCCGAACACAAGTTTAACATGAAGAACTACAGGTTCAAGTAGGCACAAGAGAATCATGTAACAACACTTCGGCTGCTGGCTGAGTTTTGGCAGGCCACTCTGGCCAGGCCATGCTGCACAACCATGGAAGAGCAGCTGGCAGCCGAGCATATGATCCCTCTTCGTATCCCAAAGCAACAGGTGAATGTCCCTTTGGAGGGAAGCCAGCGGTCGAGGTGGAAGGAGTCAATCTCTATGCAGTCAGCATAGCAAATTCTGAGTCAAAAACTTTAAGACATTTTCACTGAAACTGTTTGCTTTTCATATCCATTTTTGAAAGAAATAGGTACAAGATGGCAGAAAAATAAACTGAGAGTAGAGGTTTCTCATTACAGACAAATAGGCAGATCTTATTCTTTGCAACTGGGATTGAAACTATTAGACTGATAAACTTGATATAGCTATAGCTACTAATTTTAGTATAGTAACTAATTTTTTTAATCTTTTACTAGTTTTATGATTGAAAACAGCATGAAACAGAAAAAAACTAAATACCATTAAGCAAGAAAAACTGGAATTTGAAGGACCTTTATATTGCGTATGTAGACAGGCTTCCTCTTCTACAGGACACATTAGGAATTACAATCACGTTAAGGAGGAAAAGGACACCCAAGACTACCCCTTACTAGTAGAACCATACCTCATACAGAAACTAATGTACATTTCTTAAGTGTCCACTATTCCAAAATTCATTCAAATTAAATGGAGAGTAGACATTAAGCTCAAAACCACAGAAAAATCTGTTTATATTAAACTTGAAAACAGTGATACCAGAAAATCTAATAAATATGTTCTTTTGTGAGCACTTGAAATAAAGAAGCATGTTTCCTATGGACTCATGCCAGTGTCTTAATGCATCTTCTGATCGTAGCTCCAGCTTACAATTTTGAGAAAATTTTGCATGATATATAAATATTTCCTCTCCTTGCTTCCATTCAATTCCAATTAATACAAAATACCTTTCTTTTCAATCCTATAGTTGCAATTTTGTTCAGAGAGAATGGCCATATTAATCTGTAACACTACAAACCTTTAGACCAGATCAGCAGTTGTACTGCAGCAGTTGCATTTTTCTTGCCAAAATATTTGTATCTTCATGAGTAACTGTCACTGTGATAAACATTTGAATGCAATATTCTAAACATTAAAGCTCAAAAGAACAGTGAGTATAACGTAAGCACAAGACATTGACCAACACACTGCATTGGTCATTTTCCAGTGGTATGCAAGCCTGTAAAAAAGTCCACCCACCAAATGCTGCTATGCAAACGGCCCAGCAAGTTTTGACTGGACAGCTCTGAAAGGCAAATCAAAACCAAAGGTAAGAAAAATCCCCAAGAGCCTAACGAATGAATATTATGATCAAGACGTTTTACTGCAAAATGACAGTACTCCATGAGGTTTCCAGTGACAATTTAATTCTACCAGCTGTTCAAATATATTTATGCTTGTTATCCTGTCTGACTCCTACAGTGTGTTACTGCTCATCCTCCTTAGAAAAGGTGAAGCTTTAAATCTTGAGCTTTAAATCACTTCAAATTAACAGTGTAAATTCACATATGCTTGCTGTAATTTCTACTCTTCTTATTTTACTTTACATGCCCTTTAGCCACAGCTGGACAATCATTTACTACTTACCACATACCACTTGTGTGTTTTCCTGTGCCAAAAGAAAAAAGAACCTGCAACAAGTTGTCTTTACTTGGAACTTCCCTCTAGGAATAGTCTTTTTCTACCTAAACTGACTGTCACAAATCTTATTCACAGCATGCAGTCCTTGCATAAACTTTAACTTCTGCTACTGCAAATGCTTCCTTAGATGGAAAAGAAGTTGCAGGTGATAACAACTTTACTCTAGGAAGCACAGTCTTTTTAGCAGCTGGCAACACAGCCCACATACTTCAGCTTTTGCCAAGTGCATAAAAAGAGATAAGGTAAATAATACATTGCATAATGACATTACTGTCCCTGTCTCTAAGCTGGAAAGGCATAGGTTTGATGGATGGATCACTCAGTGGATAAGGAATTGGTCCCACTCTAACAGTTGTGGTCAATGGAAGAAAGAAATTCTTCGCTCTAATGATGTAAGATCTAGAGAGATTGTGGATGCTCCACCTCTAGAATTGTTCAGTACTAGGCTAGATGGGGCTTTGAGCACCCGGTCTAGGAGAAGGTGTCCCTGCCCATGGCAGTGAAGTTGGAACTTAATCATCTTTAGGCTCCTTCCAATCTAAGCATTCTATGACTCTATGATTCATGAAATTCCCAAACAAACCTATTTCCTTTCTACTACCACTTATAATTCAAATTAATTATCTTTTTTTATATATAATTATGGTCATGAGGACTAGTAACACAAATTCCATACATAGCACTGAAGAATTAAAATAGGACATCCACATTAAGACACTCACATTCAACCTAAATAAAAGCAAAACCAGCTAAGTTTTGCTTTCAGGCTTATTGTCCATATAGGGAGAAAACCCCATTATAGCACACTTGAACACAACAGAAACAATTTATTTGGTACTATATTATTATTTCAGAATCATCTAATCAATTTTTCTTTTTTATTCACCCAAGCCCTTTCAAATTCTTTTGGTTTTAAAGAAGCCATTATCAATATTGGAACAAAAGGATTTTAAAACACATTCCAAAAAGTGCACAATAAAACTTTGAAAAGTTTTAAAGTGAAATTATTCATTATTAATTATAAAGTTGCTAATTTGTACCAGGACTCTGATTCCTTGGGTGACCCACCATGAAACAAACTGAACATTGGACAAACATCTAGAAGACAATCCAGCTCAGCATCCACCCTACCCTTCCAAAGGCAGAACTACAGGAGAAGTAAAATAGTGGATACTTGTCCTAGCAGTGTGCAAAGTGGTTCCACCAAGTAAAGTTGGCTTTTACAACGTCAGCAAATTTGTAATTTCTTTTCTCATATAAACTGAACACTGTGAAGGAATAAGTCTTCAATTTATGAAATCGAGAGAACAAAGGAGGCATTCTAAAATGCTTCATTTTTAGTCTGACATGCATGTTCTTCAAAGCTAGACAGGAACATTTGTAGACTTCACTTTGTAATGAAGTGTGTAAGTAACAGAAGTCACATAAAAGTACGTAATCAGAACTGAATTGATAAAAGTCACACAACTACTGAGCATAACTTTTCTAGAAAAATTATCTGAATGATGTGGATGTTGCTCTAGTCAATTAAAGCAGTTTTTTTATATGAATCATCTCAAAAATAAAGAAATTTTTGTAAACATTAAAAATATTGACTAGTTATATACTCCTCCACACACAAATTTTTGTACTGATTTGGGCACTCTTTACGAATCCTTTTCTGCCACAATGAAACTAGCATGCTGTATAATAATTTGTAACTCAAAGGAAAACTACAGGCTCTTACCAAATAGTCATCAGGCTTGATACCAAAGAGTTCTCTGAAATAGCGGAAGGCAAGAGGTGCGTATGTCTTAAATCTGAAGTCAGGGTAATGATGAGCAGGGGTAAGATTGCTCCCTTCACTGAAAACAAAAACAAACCAAACCAAATTACTGAACAATTATTAGCAGCTAGCTTCACCATAAAGCTGCAGAACTAGACTGTTTGCCTGCTGAGAAAGGAGTGTAAATGCAGATAAACCTCTCTA
>VXBB01007123.1:83753-100968 GCA_013399915.1 Illadopsis cleaveri | reverse complement strand
ATCCAACTCTCTCAGCCTTTCCTCACGTGTCAGGCTTCCTAGCCCTTTTATCATCTATGTGGCCTTCTCTCCATTTTCTCCAGCCTGTCAATATCTTTTTGTACAGCGGAGACCAAAACTGACAACAGTATTCCAGGTGTGACCTGACAAATGCTGACAAGAATGGGATAATCTCTGCTGCTGATGCCCTTGTTAATGGAGCCCAAGATCTCACTGGGCTGCTTTGCTGCAGCAGCACATTGTTCACTCATACTGAGCTTGTTGCTCACTAGGACTCCCAGGTCCCTTTCCATGGAGCTGCCCCTCAACCTTGTGTTCCCAGCCTGTGCGGCACTCCTGGATTTGTTTTCCCACGTGCAAGACTTTACACTTGTCCTTGCTGAACTTCAAAAGGTTCTTCTTTGCCCACTCTTCCAACCTACACAGGTTTTCCTGCAGGGTGGCTCTCCCTTCCAAAGTGTTCACTTGTTTTTAAGTGCTCTGGATGAGCACTTATGAAGACATGAAACAGTGTTGGGCCCAACACCAATCCCTGGGGAACCCCACTTGTGCCAGGCTGCCGGCTGGAAAAGGAGCCATTTACCCCCACTCTGGGTGCTGCCTGTGGGTCAGGTCCCCAGCCACTGCACAAGCCCCAGCTTGTCCAGACTGTTACCCCCTTCACCAGGAAACTGTGGGAGATCACAGAGAAAGCCTTGGAGAAACAGGCAGACAATGTCCATGGCTTGCCCCACATCAACCCAGCAGGTTACTTCGCCGTATAAGGCACTCAGATTTGTCAAGTGCAATTTGGCCTTAGTGAACCTGTGCTGGCATTTCCTAATCATGTGCTTCATCTGACTTGTGATGGCTCCTAGGAGGATTCTTTCCATAGCATTTTCCTTTGCCTTAATATTAACCTTCAGAGTGCACAGCCAGACCCCAGACTCCACAATATTGCAATCACTGCAGCCAAAGTTGTCACTAAGTGAGAGATATTACAAAGCTGGTTTCCTTGGTTAGTGAGCAGCAAGTCCAGCCATGCCACATTCCTGGTTAGCACATCTAACAGTTGTATGAGGAAGCAGTCCTGTATGCATTCCAGGAACTTGATGGATGCTGTGACCTGCTGTATTGCTCTACCAAGAATGCCTGGATAGTTGAAGTCACTGAAAAGACCCACAATCTGTTATCCAGAGGTTGCTTAAGTGACCGTAATTAAGTGCTTCTTTGCCCTTTTTGTCTTGGTTTGGAGGTCAGTAGCAGATGCCTAACCTAAGATCTCCCTTGGGGATGTCCCTTCTGATCTTGGCCTAGAGGCATTTGATAGGACCTCCATAGTCACTGTAGTTGACTTCTATATGTTCATGATTCACTTTTAACCCAGAGCACAACTCCTCCTACTCTACTTTCCTGTCTGTCTTGACAAAACCTATAACCATCCTTTGTGATCCTATTAAGACATTTACATCTAACAGGACATTCAAATTGCTTCAGGATTGTGAAGTATGCACTATATTCTGGAAAAAAACAGTCACAAATTCCAGGTGATTGCACATGCATGCCAAGGCATCGCAATGCAAGCTTATGACCTAATAGACCTGACTCTAGAGGCAAATAAATGTATTTATTACATTCTGCCTAACAGTCAGTGCAAGAGCTCCATTGACTGTGGGGAGTCCAGAGAAAAATGTAATGGGGAAAGCAAAATCTCTCTGTAAAAATCTACTCTTATAAAGTGCAGTGACTAAATTCAACGGCCAGAGCTTGCAGGACAGAGAAGCCTTCAAAAAAACAGTATGAAATTGTGATACTGTATATGGGTAAATTGAGATCATCTCTGAAACTTTCCCGTGCTGAATAGACAGTCATGCTTCATCAATTAAAAAACAGCAGAAGTGAGTCAAAATCAGAAACTAGTCAAGAAAGGAATTTTTAAGAAAACATGGAAGGAGTGAAAAAAGAAAATCATTGAGCAGGGAAAGAATGCTATGAGGAAGGGAGTATCTTTACTTTCATGACAACCAATTTGAAGATAACATGTTTTTAGGTTTTACCTCCTACTGACCAAACAAGCAGGACACTAGCAGAGGAAAGAAAGAACACCAGAAGTTTCATGATCAGAACCACTTCAGCACTTGTACAGAACCATTTCAGGAATGGAAATTACCTAAGTGGTTCACGTGCACAAAGCTACTCTTGTTATAGCTCTTGGAACAGCATACACTAGACTGGCTGCTTATTTTTAGAAAAGAAAAGGCAAGAGATGTGTAGCTCTTAAATAATTAAGATTGCACACCAAACAGAACTTATACTTGCGTAACAGTTTAGAACCAGTGATTTGTTGGGAACAAACAACACTCCATTCTGAAAGTGCTACTCTGACTAGTAAAAAGATTTGGCTTTGTGTCATAAGAGGAGTCACATTTTTCTTTCCTTGAAAGGCTTCTATTCATGAATGATTAATGCCCAACAAAAGCTGTAATTATGTAACTTTGATCAAACCAATACACATACAAATAGTTTCTGCTTCATTGCTGGATGCCCATCTTGTTCACTGCCACAGCAACTATGTCTGAAAGAACAGCAGATAGTACAGTACAACAGAGGACATGGCACTCCAAATAAACCCTGACAAAACCCATCAAACTTCAAAAACACCCAAGACAAGTAACCTGGCAATGTGATTTCAAAAGTAAACCTCTGGATCATATTTCAAACTCATGAAAATATCTGTAGTAATTTTTTTCAAATTCAAAAGACCTACAGACTTTTAGTCTACAGAAGGCAGAATGTAAGGCCTTCTACTACAAAGACACAGACCATTCCTACAAGGGTACCTTCTTGTTAATTTCCACTCATATTCAAGAGTGCCATTAGTAACCACCCATCATTTCTTTAGCAACCACAGAAGTTGGTTTAGCAGAAAAGCTGTGTTATGAAATCATGCAGAATACTTTAACAACTGCTTTGAAACAAATTGAGAGCCAGTACAGCATGCTGAAGGCAACTGCTGGCCCAAAGTCCACTCTTTGTCAATCACCACTAACACCAAAGGCAGGTAACTCAGTATGCCCTTAGCAACTGACAAGTATCGGGTTTTGCAATCCATAAAATAAAAAAAACCAAACCCTTGTCTTTAAAACATCACTTGTATTAATTTATTATTATTACTATTAATATTAATGTTGATAGTAACAGTAGTAGTAACAGTAATATTAATATTAGCATCACCATTAAATCCAAGAAAAAGATAAAGTAGCTGCTTCTTAATTCTTGTGATTTTTTCCTTACTTGGGCACCTTTTTAATGTCCATGAAGGCAGCAAAATCTAGTTTCAAAACTTCACCCCGAATTTATTTCAACTTGTCTTGAATACTCTCATGCTGCAAAACAAACAATAAAATTCAGCAACCTTCTGTGCCATGGGTTTTTTCAGTCTTTTAGAGACTGAAATAATTTTTCTTCCTTTTAGCCTCATGAAGAGGTTCAGAAAATAGCCCTGAGATAATTTATTAGCTGTAAAGCTGACAGTGCACAGTGACAGTACAATGACTCCCAGATCATTTAACCTGTTATCAACCTTCTAAAGCTGAAGAAGTATTAAGGGATGAGAATAAGCAGCAGGATAAACATGTCAATGTATTTTAGGTTATGAAAGTGATTGAATTTGTAGCAACTGGTGTACACTATGACAGTTGTCTTTGTTAGATAAAGGGGCACAAAGTAAAACTCCCATCCTCCTTTTGTTGTTTAGGATATTAGTGTCTACTGCACAGGTGCTTTGATGCTTTTATCCCTGCATAAAAAACTGAAACTGTCCTCATTATGATGAAATCTGCCTTTGCCTCTTTTTGTCAAAAGTAACTATACATTTTTTTCTGTATTTGGCTTTGTCATATGGCTTTGCTAAAAGAGTTTGTAGATGTGAAAAATTACAAGCAGACTCATAAAGCATAACAGCACTATATAATATAGAACATAGGTATATGGAGTATTTGCATAATTGATAAATAATCTAGCACTCAATGCACTGTTCTCTTAAATTACTTCCTCTGCAGATTGGTCTTCCACTTGCTCTACATTACTCTAAGCTGAAATCCTTTTTCAGAGTAGCAAAATAAATGAGAATTTAAATCTTCTCAAATCAGGTCTTAAGTTTGCACATGATCCCACAAATATACTAAGCAGGATTTAGACATTGTTTTTCCTACAAATAATCACTTTCAGGTAGCCTTCTAAAACTTAATTTTTTTTTTTTCATAAAATAAAGGTGTTAATCAAACCCACATAACGCATATAAAGGCAGTTCACATCCAGATAACAAAAAAACCCAAACCAAACCAAACCAAACCAACCAACCAACCAAACAAAAAAAATCAACTAACAGGAACTATGTAACAACTGTACAAGTTAAGGACAAGGCTACTGAAAGGGTTGAAAAAGTCTGTCCTTTAAAGTAAGGTGAAGAAAAAAAAAATAAAGGACGGCAAAAATATGAAGACTGTAATTTCAGAAAGTCTGTTATAAATTGACCAATAATTATTTCTGTTAGAGTGTGAAGGTTGTAAATTATTGGCAAACCTGACAAACCACTAATGTGTCAGTAAATGTACAGACTACATTGTACACAAAAATTTTAGATATGGTAAATGGATTTTTTCTTTTAAACAAGTGTCCTTATAATTTCTTGGTAATTGCATGGGACTATTAATCACATCAATCATTTAACAAACCATGCGCAGAGTAGAGCTGAGCAGGAGGACACAGGCTTCATTTAATTTAATAGAAGTTCCTCTCTACTGTCATTCACAGTTATTTTTCCATTCATCTTTCAACTCTCAATTGCTCCGTGCTAAATCTATATATATTTCCCATAATATGCTCATGAAATGTAACTCTAACTTTCTAGGGTTCTTCAAAAGTAGACATCCTAGAGACACCCTTTAGGACTTCATGAATGTGAACTTTGTCCTTGTTTTTATGTTCTCCCCTCTTATAACATTTTATTGTAGTTGAAGTTTGACCTATGAACTTTCTATAGCAAAGATGGTGATTTTTCCACAAGACAGCTGGTTTATTGCAGGTACCATAAAGTGATGAAGAGAAATTAACTCTGCCTTAGAAATTCTACCTCATTATCACCTGAAAGGCAAAATGATGATTGCTTCCTTTCACCTTCTTTACTACTGTCATTCAAACAGGTTTTAAAATCTGCCAAATGAAATGGCACAGACATCTAGCTACCACAGTTCTTTGTAAGAGATGGGGAGAAACAGACATCTGAACAGAAGTCTTCACTGATTAACACTCCTTTGCAACCATGTATCCCACAAAGTAGTTGTCACTGGTTCACTTCTCTCTGCTACTGTATGTGGAGAAATGTGCTTTCATCTCCCTCACTATCCCACACTTCTCCTCTGTGGGACAATGAACTGGGCTGGGGTAGAAAGCTACCTGCCTTCAGGCAAAAGTATCAGTGAAATAAATAAATTGTTTTAAAAAGGGAAGAGAAATATTCATAGGTGTCACTTCATCAAAATTGTCGAAGCCACATGGCTAATGCCAGATCTGAATTTTCTACAAGTTGGCATTTGTTCTTCAGTTTCACTAGTTACTGGAAGTACCAGGAATTCACTCACATTATCACTCACTTCCATGCAAACATAGTTTACATTTTCCAGACTTCTGAGAAGATACAACATGCCATAAATTACATAAACTCTTAAGCCTAACAATCTGACAAGAATGATTGTTGAGAAACAATACATCTTCTTCACATAATATTTAAAAAGAGCTCACTTAGAATATTAGATAATTTCAATTAGATTCAAGATGTACATGTGGTTATTGCCTAGTCCATTGCTCCTGCACTAGATCTGTCTTGTCTTTGAATGCCAGCTGTGCTTATAGTCTCATTGAAACAAGATTTCTTGACACTGTTTCCACTGAAACTGCTGAATGGAAGTGGCTACCCCATCTCAGCATGCTTCCTGCAGCTGACACATAATATATCACCAATAGGGATGTAAAAAAAGAGTTACCAGAAAATCCCATTAAAATAACTAATCTTACTGTTTCTCCACAACTTGTAACTATGGGTCGCTATGGCCACAGTACCCCTCCAATCTTTCTTCAGTTCACGTTTCTCTCTACCAAATGTTCGCCCACCTTCTGCAGGTCACACTTCATGAAGGTGGACTCCTGCCCATCATGTGTGTGTCTGTGTGATTATTACAGTTCAATTGCAATCAGAATGATTTTCTTATCCAAGCTGAATCTGATCTCCCTTCATTTGCCAAAACTGGATTCAGGTGACTCCATGGCTTTCAATTAATTTTTCCTCCATTTATAAAAATTTATGCCTAAGCTTCAGTAGTAGCCACGAACCCAATTACTCTGGTTGTTCTATCTTTGAGGAAAAGAATTTGTGACCTCTGAGCTTGGGAGGAGCCACAGCTCCAGGCAAAGTCACTAAAGGCGTCATTTTTGTATCTTTGTAGATCCATAAAATCTGCCATTGAGGTCCCAGTGATGCAAAATCTCCAGTGGTAAAATTGCAGTGTCTACAAGGAAAAGTACCCTACCTGCAGGCATTAGATGCAGGGCATAAGTCAATGCTAAAAGTGATGGAGCAATGCTGCTTGCACATGTTTGCAAGCCCTAACAATAGGTAGCTGGCTTCCTTTATCCCGGCAAATTTCCCTTGCTCCTGGCAAAGTGACTCACAGTATGCAGTTTTGAACAGGTTACATAAAGTGCTTGTAATACACTAAACAGAAGAGCTGCAGGATATGTAATGACAAGAAACAAACTCTAATTATACAGTTGTATGGCTAAATACACTTGTGTGGCAGCCTTCAGACTAAATGTAGGGATTGCAGTAATCCAGTAACAGATTTTCACAAGTGCACATTTACATCTATTTTATTTGCTGGTGTGATTTTCTTCTACGCTTCTAATGTGCTTTAACAGACCTGTCTGTGCCTCATTCTTGCCACCATCCTATTACTAAGCATCAGGATGCTACTGAAATCTGATTTGACAGGAGTGGACTCAGGGCTTGTGTGATTGATGACACTGCAATCCAAAAACTGAATGTGTGTCAGCAACTTCTCACAACAAAATCTGCAAAATGGGGAGAAAATGAAAAAAAGCAGCAACTGTATACTCTAGACTCTAGATGTCTGTGACTGGATATGAATATCCAAGAGAAACCATAGTCTGGTGACCTGATTTTTGCAAGCATGCTATGCAACAAATAACCAGTCTCTCTTGTATCCCTTACCCTGTTTCTCTCTGAGAAAAACCCTCACAACAAAAATACCCCACAAACCCAACCAAATAAAAAATGCAAACCAAAAACCCAAAGCAAAAGAAACACAAGACTAACCCAATCTAACCAACAAAAAAACCTCCACCCTGAAAGAACTGCACAATTTACAATTTCTTTGATCTCAAAGTTATTTTAATTCTCCACCTTAAAAGCTGCATGGAACATATATCTGTGAAGTGTCTCTTTCATTAACTAAGTTCTTTGATGTGGGTAACTGAAACACTTTATTGTTCATATTCACACTGTAGACTTAACAACTCACAATTTACAAATGGAGAGAAAACTCATAAGTAGTTTCAGATTATAATGTTTGTAACAAATGCATGCAGCTGAACAGCTTAGCAGCCCCACCTTAAATAATACCATTTAAAAGAGAGAAAAACACCTGGTTTTCAGAAGGGAGGAAAAAAAACCCAACCAAAAAAACCCCCCTAAAAAACTCCAAAACCAATGAACAGAAAGTTGTGTTCCCTCTACTCTTAAGACTTTGACTAGATAATAACAGACAATTAAAAGCCAGAAGAGCATTTATGTCAGAATGCAGCAGCAGAAAAACTGACAGCTAAAAACAAAACAGTGGAAAGAAGAAGCATGATTCATAATAGACGTCATGCTCTGTCTCAGTCCAGTTACGCATTCAGAATCTGAAAGGATAGGGTAGCAATGTTCATGCAAGCCCTTTCACAAGGCTGTAGTAATGTGAGAAATTTCTTGGAACTTCAAGATGTTTACATTGCAGATGACAAGTCAGCTGACTACTGTAGGAAATTGAAGAGCTGGAGATTTTATTAATTCAGATAAAGATGTTACTCACCTCTATTTTAGCTGAGATGCACAAAATAGTAAAGAAAATATAGCAATAATCTAAAATTCCAGAGAAAACCTGACAGCCTTACAAACTACTTATTATTCTGGAAAGTTTTATCATGGATGAAATCAGAGACACTCTCCAGGGGATAGTTTGTTTTAACCTAAATCAGATTAACTTAAATCAGTGAAAAACAGTCATTACTACAGAAGTTTGTAATATATGGATAGCAGTTATAACTAACTGACATAGATTCAGGAACATGTAGAACATATTGCACTGCAAAAATTCTAGAGGCCAGAAATAAACTTTTCCATTATAAACAAAATTCCTTTTCTTCCCCCCCACAATAAAGAGACACGTAATCTCTTTGGGAGCTCTGCCAAGGCCAAATATGCTTAAGAACCACAGGCCACAGCACAAGCCAAGGTACTGATCATTGCTTTTCTAAGCTGAGGGATACAAGCTTCTACACCTTAATTATGTTAAAAAAAAGCCAGTGGAAGGGAAGTCTCTAAACAATAAGAATATGTTAGCAAGCACAGTCTGACTTCAGCACTGAATTAGTGTCTTGCCCATGTTTCCACTGTGGTGAAGGGCAGCAGCAGATTGGAGCCGAAACTGCTCAAGTAGCTGAAAAAGCACCAGATGAGGAAACAAGCTCCTTTCCAGTGCAGACTTCTGGAGAAAGTGGCACAGGAAGTCACAGGAAGGACGGTAAGCATTTTTTCAACCAAACAAGTGTAGCAAGTGTAACTGAGAACTGTAAATGCAACACCTGTGGGCAACTTAAGACAGGCAGCTTCTGGCTGCAAAATCCCTTTCCACACAACAAGATCTCTCTGTGTAACTTACCTAAAACCATGGAATTAAATGAGCAATTATATGCAATGCCTCTGATGAACATAAGTCCTACCAGGCTTACCCTATACTTCCAGACATATACTATTGATACCTCTGACATCCACTAAAAAAAAGAAACAATATATATGGAATATCTAAAGGAGATGAGGATCACAGATTCAGAGAACATTTAGGTTGGTTTAAGGAATTTGGCTTAAGAAAAGAGAGACATTGTTAAAAGTGAGGCATAAGGCAAATATATGCTACCAGTTAGCTCTGCATGGATAAAATTTGAGGCCAAAATTAATTAATATTTTATTAAAAATATTTATTATTTTATCATTTTTAATTTTCAAATTTTAAAATTTAAGTTTAATTTTTTATTTAATATTTTATATTATTTTAATGTTTTAATATTTATTAAAATTATCACAAAAAGGAGGAGTATTATGACAATATTTGGTAATAATACTAAACTATTAGGGGCATATGCAGCACAACATCTTGAACATAGAACAACTGAAGGTGTACTTATATGAAAAGGAAATAAATTGGCGTAAGATACAGTAACTGCAGGTTCAGGGTCAGAACTTGGGTTCAGGGTCAGAACTGTGATCTGTCGGTGTGATGTGGCTGCGAATCCCAGTTCTCGTCAGAGGTACTTCCAACAGATACACAGTAGAATTTGTGCCATAGTGAGAAGATTTTACACAGTTTCTTCTGAAAAGTTGTGAATTCATAGTTGAAAAGGAACAGAGAAGAGTATGTGGGATGACCAGGGGAAATGGAAGTTACCTACAGCTACTACTAGTCTAGTCTAGCAACATAAACCTGCAGAAGTATTCACTTTTGGCACTGAACATTTCTTCCTTTCTCATACTAACTGTCAAGACAAATTTCAACTTCTATATTTTGAAGTCATCAGCTGAGAAATTTAAACTAACCTGTATTTAAAATATTATTTCCTTTCATTTCTGAGAAAACTATCTGAATTGCTAAGGCCACCGAGGTACTGGGAATGTAACTGCCAGGAAAAGAGGTGGGAAAAGAAATAGCTTATTAAGCTCCTTGACTTTACCAGTAGTACTGTAACCAATGCCCAGAAATTAAAAACCCTAACCACTGTACGTACTGCAGAAGCATGTGGACCTCTGTGCTAGATTACAGAAATTGATTTAAAAACATAATCACTGTTTCTTTGAGGTGATCTGTCAAAAAATGATCAAATTCAGTAGCTAACAATTTGGTTGTCTGAATATGTAAAGGAAAATTTGTATTTATAGCTCAACTTAGTTATCAAAATTGCTAGTGGACCTGAATAATGCTGGTCACAGACAAGCAGTATCAGAAAAACAAAGCCCAAACCACTATCAGCAATATCTAAATGGATGATTGATGCATGGTCCTACATTACATATGTCCTCTCTTTGACATCTCTTTTTAAAAAAGTACTTAGCAAACAAATAGTGGTCTGTTTTGCAAAGTGTTAGAAAGGTGCTTTGCTTTTCAGGTTTGTAATCTAGACACATCATATAATATTCAAAGCATTTGGAAACTTAGTAAATTTCTTACAACAGTGTTTATGCCCAGAGATGTTTCTGTTGCTGAGAGCAAAGAATTTCTATCAATCTAGCAAGATTATATACTTCAAAGCTGGACTGAGCAAGTTTTAAATAGGCAGCTCTGCAGTGGATAGAAATACCTTATGATTTCAGACATGGGATAAAGTAATTTTAAAAACCCCATGGAACATGTTTTATTTGTTCTTGGTTTTAGTCAGTTCTGAAATATATTCACATACAGCAGGTCTGAATTACTGACATGAAGGGAAAAACATACAATAAAAAGGTTGAAGGTTTTATTTACCTTTTTATATGTTTTCTCTTCATTTTGCTTTCCAGCAGTAACATCTCCATTTTCAGTAACAGATGACATCTAACAACAGAAGCTTAAGTTATGAAGAAGGTATTTGCTTTGCAAAAGTAAATGTTCAGAAAAATCATATAATTTATTATCCATTTTTGCTAAATTCAACTTCTCAGAGGACAGCACACTACCAAGATCAGTGACATATCTAGGAAATTCCTGTAAGTATTTTCTATACGGACTACAAGGAGAGCCCTGGCCCAGGAATATGTCCAGCATATAACTGATTCTACATGACTGTTTCTTTTCCCCACACCAGTATGCAGTGAAATCTTGCTCCTCAGCCTACTGCTAGAGATGTTCTTGAAAGGGCAAAACTATGAAGCTTGTGAGCCAGATATTCACTGGGATGTCTCAGTAGTCTAAGGTCCTTGGCTGCATTAATATGCTGTATCTCCTTAAAGTAACAAGAAGATCACAGAATCACACTGAATTACAGAATATTCTGAGTTGAAGGGACCTACAAAAATCACTGGGTCCAATTATTAAGTGAATGGCCCATACAGGGATTGAAGCCACCGTCTTGGCATTATTAGCATTGTGCCCTAACTATTTGACATTACATTCTATCACAGCTGTAAAGCCATTCTAGACCAAGAATAAACCACTAAGATAGTGATCACCTTGGTCAGACACTCTGAGTTTGTCTGCCAAAGGTAGAATGACACAGTTTAAAATAATTCTAGATTTTACCAATACTTCTACGACAGAATTGTACTTACCCTTACAAACAACAGGACAGGTCATCTGGAGCTGAGAGCGAAGATCAAGCCATTCATTGGTGGTGTTAAATGCTTTCCACAACCTATTATTAGAAAAATCTGTCATCACTATGCCTTCAAAAATTTCCATCTCGCAGACTAGCTGTAGATTTCCTTTTACTACTGTTCTTCAGCCCAAGCAAGCATTCAGCTACAAGTGATGCTTTTCAAGAATCATATCAAATGACTTGGTTAATATACTTAGAAACTAGCAGTATTACACAGGAGGGAATCAGTGCAGAGTCATTCATTTTTGCTGTAGATATTTCACCCCTGTGGCACAAGCAACTTTACAATAAAACATTTATGTAGAGCAATACACATACATGCTCTGGAGTGTTGTATAATTACAAGTTTAATCTTATAGCCTCTATAATCTCCAATCACTTATAAGAAATAGCTGTGACAGTTTGGAAGACAACACATTGAAAAGTCACAGACAACAAATTTTAAAAAATCTCATGATTTCCTCAAATGAGAGGAAAATCTCATTTTGTCCTTAAGCAGTACAAATAGCATCTTGTAGAAAACTAAAAATTGTTTTTAAAAAAGTATTCTCAGGCTTCATTCACTGCTTTTAATTTTCCATTAATCTGAAGAGTATACTTAACACTACCAAGGGATCTTTTAATAATAGGCTTTAAAAGTCAAAGTCCTCTTCCTTTTCTTTGGAGAAGCACCTGAGCCAAAAAAAAAAAGGCAGGGGGGTAGAACCACAACAAATAGAAACTTGGAGCTTTTGAGAAGAAAACAACGCCTCCTTAGAAAAACACACTTCTTACATTACATCAGTATTTTTCTCCTGCAGCTAACTGCATTCTTCATTGTAGACTCTATATAGGTAATGTTTCTTAATCAGTAATTCCTTCATTTGGATGTGCATTAGCAGTTTCCTATACATTGAACTCCTACTTAAAGGCAACAACTTAGTTTTTATAGCTTTTAAAATTTTATGTAGTTCATCTCACTCACTTGCATTCACACACTTAATATTAACATTCACCCATGCTTACAACTATCTGTATACAAACAAAGGCATCAAGAACTTGCTAAAATAGCCTTTATAGGAAAAGAAATGTCATTTTCATCACTATAGAAGTGATCACTGGGTTAAAACACCAATCCCCACCCAGCTGTTGTTCTCCGTATACCTCCCAAGACTATTGATACAATATGATGTTCCACTAGACGTGAAACTTCCTAAATTATAAGCACACATACTCAGCAAAAGCCCAACATAAACACAACATAGGAGCTTTCTTTCAGTAAGTTAGCTGAAGAAAGCACTCATGCTAGACATGGGAGAAAAGCTTGTTTTTTTCCCAGCATAGACAGACAAATTATTCAAGAACTCTTCACTCTTCACACCCAGCAATGCTAGGAATGATAGGAAAACAGACAATGAGAGACCAAGGTCAGTAACTACCAAGTATAAAAACTCATACACCATAAAGAAGGTAAATTTTTCCTGTATGTGTCAGTTTCTTTCCTAAAGGCATCTAGAATGGAATTATTTTCATTCTAATCTTTTGAGAAACAGAACATACAGCTCTATCTTAACCATGGTTGTGTTAAACAACTTTCAAAATCTGTGCTGTGACAACCATCCCTTGTTCTATGCAAACAATGTTTTGCAAAGCAAGTATTACTTTGTGTGTTTTGTTCCCACCCTAGAGCTACTGAAGTGGCACATGGTGCCTTTTTACACTTTATTATATGCAGAGCAACAGCTACTGTCTTAGTTCTGATGATGTTTAACAGCTGAAAGACAGGTCACAACTTAAGAGTCTTGGAGTCACTTCCAGGCTAAGCTACAACTATTTATTTTTTTGTTACCATAGCAGGAAACTACTGTAGCTAAAGCACTGAATCTCTGCATGCACCTGACAAGGAAAAGCTCACAATAGAGTAAGACATGGAGCAGGGGCGGGTAGAGGAAGAAAACACTTAGTTTCAAAAATATTGCAGTGTGCTGACTTTGGCTGGGAAAAAGTTAATTTCCTTCACAGTTGGTAGTGTGGGTTATGTTTTAGATTTGTGCTGGAAACAGTGTTGATAAACCAAGGATGTTTTCTATCCTTTCATAGTGCTTACACAGCACCAAGGCGTTTTCTGCGGCCTTGCTGCACCAAGGCCTTGCTGCGCCCTGCCAGGGAGTGGGCTGGGGATGCACAAGGAGCTGGGGGAGGACACAGCCAGGACAGACGAACCCAGCCAATCAAAGGGAGACCCAGACCATATGGCATCATGCACAGCATATAGCTGGGGAAAGAAGGAAGGGAGGATGGTCAAATTGACTTTGTTTTCCTTCTCAAGTCACCATTAGGTGTGAGGGGGCCCTGCTTTCCCATTTTTTAGGAATGGCTGAACACCTTCCTACCCATGGGAAACGGCGCATGAATTCCTGGGTTTGCTTTGCTTGCATGCACAGCTTTTGATTTACTTGTTAAACAGTCCTTATCTCTACCCCTGAGTTTTCTCACTTTTACCCTATTGATTCCCTCCCCCATTCCATCAGGGGGTAGTGAGTGAGCCAGTTTGTGGGGCTCAGTGGCTGGCTGGACTTAAACTATGAGTGCAAGATGGGTGTAAAGATCTCCCCTTTAGCTTCCTAGATGTTATCCTAACTGACGACAAAGAAAGAGAAACATTAAAGTACAGTAGGAATTTTAAAAGTATTTTTCCCAATACTCTTGAAGACTCAACATTTTGGTCACAAACCTTATGTGCAACAGAAACTACTGTGACATGTACAGTTCATGAAACACAAGTTTACAGCCTTCAGTTNTTTGGAGAAGCACCTGAGCCAAAAAAAAAAAGGCAGGGGGGTAGAACCACAACAAATAGAAACTTGGAGCTTTTGAGAAGAAAACAACGCCTCCTTAGAAAAACACACTTCTTACATTACATCAGTATTTTTCTCCTGCAGCTAACTGCATTCTTCATTGTAGACTCTATATAGGTAATGTTTCTTAATCAGTAATTCCTTCATTTGGATGTGCATTAGCAGTTTCCTATACATTGAACTCCTACTTAAAGGCAACAACTTAGTTTTTATAGCTTTTAAAATTTTATGTAGTTCATCTCACTCACTTGCATTCACACACTTAATATTAACATTCACCCATGCTTACAACTATCTGTATACAAACAAAGGCATCAAGAACTTGCTAAAATAGCCTTTATAGGAAAAGAAATGTCATTTTCATCACTATAGAAGTGATCACTGGGTTAAAACACCAATCCCCACCCAGCTGTTGTTCTCCGTATACCTCCCAAGACTATTGATACAATATGATGTTCCACTAGACGTGAAACTTCCTAAATTATAAGCACACATACTCAGCAAAAGCCCAACATAAACACAACATAGGAGCTTTCTTTCAGTAAGTTAGCTGAAGAAAGCACTCATGCTAGACATGGGAGAAAAGCTTGTTTTTTTCCCAGCATAGACAGACAAATTATTCAAGAACTCTTCACTCTTCACACCCAGCAATGCTAGGAATGATAGGAAAACAGACAATGAGAGACCAAGGTCAGTAACTACCAAGTATAAAAACTCATACACCATAAAGAAGGTAAATTTTTCCTGTATGTGTCAGTTTCTTTCCTAAAGGCATCTAGAATGGAATTATTTTCATTCTAATCTTTTGAGAAACAGAACATACAGCTCTATCTTAACCATGGTTGTGTTAAACAACTTTCAAAATCTGTGCTGTGACAACCATCCCTTGTTCTATGCAAACAATGTTTTGCAAAGCAAGTATTACTTTGTGTGTTTTGTTCCCACCCTAGAGCTACTGAAGTGGCACATGGTGCCTTTTTACACTTTATTATATGCAGAGCAACAGCTACTGTCTTAGTTCTGATGATGTTTAACAGCTGAAAGACAGGTCACAACTTAAGAGTCTTGGAGTCACTTCCAGGCTAAGCTACAACTATTTATTTTTTTGTTACCATAGCAGGAAACTACTGTAGCTAAAGCACTGAATCTCTGCATGCACCTGACAAGGAAAAGCTCACAATAGAGTAAGACATGGAGCAGGGGCGGGTAGAGGAAGAAAACACTTAGTTTCAAAAATATTGCAGTGTGCTGACTTTGGCTGGGAAAAAGTTAATTTCCTTCACAGTTGGTAGTGTGGGTTATGTTTTAGATTTGTGCTGGAAACAGTGTTGATAAACCAAGGATGTTTTCTATCCTTTCATAGTGCTTACACAGCACCAAGGCGTTTTCTGCGGCCTTGCTGCACCAAGGCCTTGCTGCGCCCTGCCAGGGAGTGGGCTGGGGATGCACAAGGAGCTGGGGGAGGACACAGCCAGGACAGACGAACCCAGCCAATCAAAGGGAGACCCAGACCATATGGCATCATGCACAGCATATAGCTGGGGAAAGAAGGAAGGGAGGATGGGCAAATTGACTTTGTTTTCCTTCTCAAGTCACCATTAGGTGTGAGGGGGCCCTGCTTTCCCATTTTTTAGGAATGGCTGAACACCTTCCTACCCATGGGAAACGGCGCATGAATTCCTGGGTTTGCTTTGCTTGCATGCACAGCTTTTGATTTACTTGTTAAACAGTCCTTATCTCTATCTGAGTTTTCTCACTTTTACCCTATTGATTCCCTCCCCCATTCCATCAGGGGGTAGTGAGTGAGCCAGTTTGTGGGGCTCAGTGGCTGGCTGGACTTAAACTATGAGTGCAAGATGGCTGTAAAGATCTCCCCTTTAGCTTCCTAGATGTTATCCTAACTGACGACAAAGAAAGAGAAACATTAAAGTACAGTAGGAATTTTAAAAGTATTTTTCCCAATACTCTTGAAGACTCAACATTTTGGTCACAAACCTTATGTGCAACAGAAACTACTGTGACATGTACAGTTCATGAAACACAAGTTTACAGCCTTCAGTTCCAGCCTTCTGCTCTGAACACCTCCTAGTCCTAAATGCACACTTTAAAAAAAATCACATCTATTCAATATATGCTTCAGGGAAAAAAAAAAAAAAGTGTTTCACAGTTTAGTTTCTCACACTAGAATCACAGAACCACATGCTTCTTAACTAACACAAGCTGCAATTTCCATCACTCTGGGGGAAAATTGCCATATGCATTTTCCTCTAGAGGTACAGGGATACCTTTTTAATTTCTCTGATCAGCCAGAAGCCCACAATGTCAACACTACCCTGCTCACCACATAGCATTTTGAGAACTGAGATGACAGTCAGCAAATGTGAGCTTCATACCCAGCTTTAATTTCTTGTTCACAAATTTTTAATTCCATGTTCCTTATATAGCCAAAATTTATCTTTTAGTAACAGCATAAGGTATTCATTTATCCAGATTATAAATAACTGTCGGTCTTTACACAACCTCAGTTGCTGAGGCCCTGCTCACATGAACAAGTATTGGTACTTACACCTGAATGGCCTCTCAGCTCAATTTCAAGTTAACTTTAGAACTGCCAACAACTTCAGTGAAAGCCACCATCCATGAAAAATGCTATTGCTAGATTCCTACAGGCCCATGTATTAGTTCATTCAACCAAAAATCAGTTCCGCTTTCTTTCC
>VXBB01007123.1:52359-81365 GCA_013399915.1 Illadopsis cleaveri | reverse complement strand
ATCTCTCACTCTCTCTCTCTCTATATATATATATGAATTTTTTTAAAAAAATAATATACCAGGTGCTAGTTTATGGAATATATTCACTTTGTACCAGAAAGACACATAGACATCTAAGATCAAACCTGTATGCTTTCATATCTGAAACATTTGAGGAGTAAAAGATAATATACATATTTTACACTGATGTATCCTGAGAATGAAGTAAATGCTTACACCATGCAATGGACTCAATAATCATTAAAAAGTCATAAAAATAAAATCTGAAAAAAATCTGAAAAAATTGAAAATCTGAAAGCATTTAATCCACCCAATCCCTGTAATGCCTGTCAGCCTAATAAGCCTCCACTGTCAACTGGTGTGACTTCCACTCTTCACAGAAGTACTGAAAGATTTCTTATGTCTTTCCAGGCATTACAAAAGTACAGCAAACTTTTTACTGCATCAAAAATACCATTAATCTATGCCACTAAAAAAGTAATTTTTAAAAAAATCTATCTTTTCTGTCTATCTGGCAGGTGAAAAAAAAGTGTCATATGAATTTAAAGAAGAAGGGGGGAAAAAGTAAAGAAAAATCCCAAACAATTAGGTTTGAAACCTTGTCAAGATGTCCCAACCCACAACTGATTATAGAAGTTTTAAGGGTGACTGAAAGTAAAATCTACATAAAATTTGTGATAGTACTATTGCTGCACTTGTGAAAACTGGAAAATACTGTTAATTGATGCTAGGATGAACATTTCAAAGTGAACAGCTAAAAAAAGCAGATCAGAAACTGTGTAGCCTGTGATGCCTAACAAGAAAAGCCAACCAACCCACAAAAAACCAAAACAAAAAAAGCCCTGATTAGTCTACCTATCTGATTTCTTTTTTATTTTTTCTCAAAAATAATAAGATGAAAATCAAAAGTAGTATGAGAAGTGATGAAATTCACAAATAAAATAAATGGGAAAAAAATCTGATCTTCCTCCTGGTCTTTGTAATACCATCAGGCCAGCACAAATGCTACAGAGAAGGCAGCAAGTAAAAACCAACACAAAACTGCCATTTAGACTGTTCATCTACTCTAAGACATGTCAGCTGTTCTCACCACCTTTATTTACCTAGCTTTAATAACACGCATCAGTTTCAGTGACCTGCCAGACCTTTTTGTCTCTCAGCAACTAATCTGAGCACAATGCTAAGATTCTGATACTGTTTGATTTCTACAGTTGCCCCCTCCTCCTTCCTCCCACCAGTTTCAGGAAGATGGCACAGTACTTAGATGTCTTTTAAAAATGTCATAATAGGAGTTGTACTTTTTCTTTCTTAGTCTGCTGACTGGATTTAAAAAGTAACTTATAATATTCATACTATTAAAAAAAATATGTTCATATTGTAATGCTTTGATTTACTGCAAGAAAGGTCAGATCATCTATCTTCCTCCTTTAGCTTTCAGTTGGGGGAAAAAAATTAAAATGCAGAACTTTAGAAAATAGAACCTCCATCAAAGTCTACAAATACTCAGAATACATCTGATTACACAGAAGATTTTATAACCTACAAGAGTGTCTTCCTCTTCCATTTAAAGTGGTTGTGCACTAACCTGTTTTTCAAGGTGAAACGCACTACAATTGTATTATCCAAGGTCACAGAAACAGCCACAACAACATCACAAACTATAGCTACAAATCATATCCTTCATTTCAAAAATAATCTGCTGTGATTCTTTAAGATGGAAACTTTTTTACTACAATGCAAATAAAACTGGAACCAAAGTGTAGAAGTCCTTGGAAACATAGCATACTGTGCTCCTTCAACAAAGCACATAGATTTTCATTTGTAACTTCTATATTTTGTGAATTCTGCATGTGACAGATTACTTGCAAGGAAGAGGTGGGTTGAGCTTTGTTCCTCCTCCATGAATTTCCAAATTCAGGGCTTCATTCCAAGGGCCTCAAATCTATCTCACTCCTCTAGTCCCTATTAGCCTATTTAACATTTACTGTCAACTGTGTCTTCTCTTGCTCTCCCTAGACGCACCTAAGTATCTCTTACGTCTTGCCAAACACCATTTGTAAAAGCAGAGCAAACTTTCTACAGTGTACTAGATGGTGTTGATATCTTAATAACTAAGGGACTTTTCCAAATCAGTGACCTCAGATCAGCAATCAGAAAGAACAAACATTTGATCTCTGACATAATTGACGTCACACTGTATATCTTGCAGAAACTGTTAATAGGCCCTCCCTTTACAAAGTGAAAAGGTGCCATTAACTTCTCATTAATTTGTAGCAGTCTGAAAGTATACAAAGCAGAAAGGCCTATTTGTACATGGCCAAAGAAGACTTCCCAATTGCTACTTATGTTTCCACAATTCTGATTTCATGTGCAGTACTTACAAATAGTACTTTTTAGAAGATTTAGCAGGCTTTCTAAAAAGCCATTTGGAATTACAAATTAATAAAAATTGTCAAGATGCGGTTTTATTTGAAACAACTGAAAGAAGGAAACATCTGCATGCTACATACAACAGTATGCAATATAAGTTAGGGTAGTACCACAGTAAAGGGCACAGATTTGGCAAAGCCCAGAATCAGAGTTCTGCTTCTTTACTTTGGTGACTTTGATATGGCAATGGACTATTGTTACTAACACATACCAGACACTGCACTTTGAGATAAAACCGCCACAAAATGCATGCTGTCCAAGAAAATACTGCAACGTGCTAAGACAAATGGTTTACATGGAAAGTAAAAGGCACAAGGAGAGGGAAAATTCTTCTACATTTCTCTTTGATGATACATGCAAAATAGAGTGACAGGGATCACGTAGCACTGTGGTCATGATTTTTTGAAAGGAAATTACAGCAAGATGCTTCTATCATATAAGCAGCACGTAAGAACCACGGGGAATGAAATCTCATGTACGGCAACAAAGAGATCAGTCAAAGTGTCAATTTCTAAAGGAATGACACAAACAGAGATGCAAACAATCTCACCTTGCTGGGTGGAGAATAGACATAAAAGAGGAATTCGGTCAACTCAAAAGCTTTAGTAATCTGAAACTCCAGAAATACTCATTTGAGAAAAGTAGGTCAAATGGACTTGGAGAAGATTAAGTATAAAAAAGTATATTGAACATGCAAGATAAAAAGCAGAAAAGCACAGGACAAGTTACTTTGATAAGAAATATGTTTGTAACAACAAGAACTTCACAATAGCTGTATTGCTCTACTTTAAAACCTGTATCTTTTTACTCAGCCACATTTTTCCACCTCAAAAGGAGGTCAACCACACTCAAAACTGCTATGCAAAGGTAACTTTACAACAGATGCAAGAATAAAAAATGGTAATAGGAATTCCTTGCTTTAAAGAATATTGAGAATTTTGGGTGGACAACATAAAAAAGCTGTGGTTAAAATAATTTGTATGCACTAAAACAGTGGTGTAATTTGTGCAGGTAACCCATAAATTATACACTATTGGGAATTATTTAGGCCATTTGCATATTAGTATATAATTATTCACAACAAAGTTTGCAGAAGCATATGTCATGGAAGCACTGAACTCAATGCATGAGTGGATTATTATCATCTTCAAATTCTCTATGCTTTCTTTCCTAGGTCCTATGAGTATAACTTTTGTACATATAGCTTTTAATGAATGCCAGCTAAATTAAGCTGTACAGCAGTCAGATTATCTAAGAAATTAAAGTATTTTAAAATCCCATTTTTGTCTCCAGTTGAGGGCCATCCTATACAGCTGGCAACAGACAGTTGAAGAGTGGAAGAGAGTACCCTGAAGGATGTGCCAGGTAATATTTAAGATTATTTTGATAGATTAGACACCTGTTTAAAAAGTAGTTGATGCTATCTTAAAAGAAAGAAAAGATCTGGTTCTGCCTCACCTCTTCCTGGTTTCCATTGAATCACTATGTATCACTCAGACTGGATATCTGCAACAATTTCAGCTAGCCCAAGCTGGGGCTACTGTGGTCGGGCCTTCCAAGCCTGCATTCGATAGCATTGTTACTATGCACCAGTGCTATTCCTGCCCCAAGAGAACTCATCTAGACAATTAAACTAACAAAAAAAGTAACCTACCAAAGAATATTAACTATAATGGAACTCCTCACAACAGCTTTGTAATAGTCACCCCTAAGATCAAAAAGAAACTTGGGAAGGAATGAGGAAGATAATGAAAACTGTTAGACCTTTGATCCATGATGGAGGAGAGACCAATTGCCTCAGTTGTTTCAATCACTCACATGCTTTTGCATGACTTCAGGGTCACCACTCCACTAGTGATAATAGCAGGAAACAAGACTGAGAAACAGATGGAAAGAAGCACTAGCAGCAGTGCCTGATGGGCCAGGTAACAGGATCCAAACTGAGTTCAACATTAGCTTGAGGGAAATAAAAATGTGTGGCCAGGGTTAGGTTCTCAAATGTATATTCATACAGCAACTTGTATTTCAGGTGCCTAGCTTGTGTGAAAAATAAGGTCACTCAAGAATGGGTATAGAAGAATGATGTAAGCACCAAATTCAAAAGTTGTGTATAAATTCAAGATAAGAGATTCTCTAAGTTATTCTACTGAATAACAAAATCAATTACAACAAATTAAACAATTTTCCTTCAGGAAAGCTAAAACTGTAATTAGTAGAAGTTCTCCTCAGACCCCTACAATTTAATTTTGGTTAGCATTTAATAGAAAGCCTACTTTACACTTGAGAAGGATTTGAAAAAACTGTTTTGTACCAGCCTCAGCAGAGAACAAATCCTACATCACCAAAATTCCTTTGATTAAATTAAGAGGTCTCCGTGTCCTACAGAACAGATGTTCCTCAGATACATTTCCAAAATCACTCACAAAGCTATAGAAAAGGAAACTATTATCCCATTCTATGAAATGCCCTATAAAGCACAAAAGCTGGAGTCTTCTTGGTTTAAAGGAGCTTTCTAACATATTTCTTTTTAAACCAAAGAGAAAACTTTATGGGAGAAAAGAACTATTTCAGAACCTGCATAGAACAAAAAAAACCTCAAAAAACATAATTAATACAATAACATGAATTTCTGAAACCAGTTCAGTAAAGAACTGCTCAGCATGTAAGGAAATAATGCTATTTATCAGAGCTCCTTTCATCAAACCAGGACACGTATTTTACAGCCACTAAAGTTGAACTGCAATATGGGAACAAAAAGAACTGTCGGATTTTTTATAAAGTTATTCCATTCTCTCTCTGGAATGCAGCTGCTAAAATGTAAAGGTTACTACTGCCCTTATAAGGAACCATGTATTTCTGTTGATGCCAAGATGATTTTTTACCTTTTCTTTTGTATACCTTTTATATAACTTTTACGTATCCTCTGTATTCTCAGCATGCGTACTTGTAATTCCTTACGTTTGATAACTTAGCACAGTCCAAGTATTCTGTTAGGCCAGGAGACCAAACATCCTAAAGGCCTCACAGCTGGAGGCTGGAAAACCCTACACTGTCTTGGGAAACCAAGGTCCTCTCTACAACATATCCTGTAAACTAGAGATTTAGCCCATCCAGGGGGGAATTCCATGGATGAGGGAATATCATGCCATTCATCCAGGCCTCCTATTGGGGCATCCTTTTAGATATGCTAATTTGTAAGGTCTATAAACTGTATATGTGATCTATTGCATGGGTGCATTGCGGCGCATTCCACCTGGGCAAATTGGTGCATCAGTAAAATACCAAGGTGAAAACCCCTTATCTCTTAACTATGTCTGGCTCTCAATTTTTTAAGACCAGGAAAAGGCATCAATGTTCTTCAAGCCATGTCTTGGATGAACAGATCAGAATGGGCAAGTGACTACTTTTTCCCAACAGTATGCTTTGGCATACTCAGCTGAATTATGAGCATATCTGCACGGTCATATATAAATCCAAACCACATCAACACACATACCTACCCTACTGACATCAAGCAACATGAGGTGTATCTTGGTAAGAAACATGTATAATTGTTTAAAGGATGGACACCTAGTCACTGAATTTTTAAATGGCAATACAAATGTTTTCAAATAAACCTTTGTAAGTAGTTATTTCCAGCCAAATGACATATGTAAATTGTTTTCCAGCAGCCTTTCACTTGCCAAATCAAATTGAAAATCCTGTGCCTGAACAATTTTGGCAGCAAGAAAGCAAAATGAATTCATTACTAGATTTTTAGCCAGTTCTGAAACACTCTATTATTATTCAGATGTTGTTTATACTCCACATATAGTTGCACCATTTTGAAAATTTTGCATTAAAAAGTGCAAGTTAACAACATAGAAGCACCACCACAGTCTCCCATCCCAGGAACGTCTATGCAAATGACTAGCTGGATTTTTTTTAATAACCTAGCTGGAAATATTATAGGAAAATTCAAAATCTTAAGCTATAACTGTAAGTAAGGAACACATTTGCACATAAATTAGCCTTTTCAATTTAGAAGTGTCCATGTACATGTGAACATGACTTGAAACAAAAAGGAGTAAGCAGTGGGTGATAACTTTGTAGAAGAGCCATACAAAACCTGTAAGCACTTCCAAGAAAATGAGTGTGAGTTTTCCCACAAATCAAAAGGTCTCTGAATTCTTAAGAGGATTAAATAAGAATCTCCTTCCTTCACACAAAAGCCCTTTGAAACAATATCTCTACCTCTCACTGGGGTGGAGGTATTATAACTGGGTTGGAGGCATGATTATAATTAGGTTAGAAAAGACATCCAGTGTTATCTGTAAGTCAGTTAACAGCCCACACAGTAGTTTTCAAAAGGTAAAAAATACAGCTTTCAGCATTTAGAAAGAAAAAACACACACCACTAATCAGAGTTTTTGATCAATGTATACAGTTTTATGAATTGTTAACTAGAAAAAGAACAAGATTCTGACAAGAATGGCTACAAATATTATAAAGATTCCATAGACTAAAGTGAAAAAACCCCAACAACTCAGTCAACACATACTCCCAGGAACAGAGTGTTCCTACAATTTAAGGCGTACAATGCAATAGCCTATTTTATTATATTCCTTACCTGGTATTAATCTGCTGGAACATCTGATTAAATAAATATGTTTTTCAGCCTATGATTTTACTGGCTACTGGATTGGGGGTTTTTAGTCTGAGATGACAAACAACAGTGTGCTCAATCACACATATTTTAAATATATTTACAGAAAATTGTCTTTCAAGAGTTGTTGTTAAGTGTGTAGCCCCTGAACCTCTCTGTTTTCTGTCTTGTTCCTGGGAATAGAGCCATGCAAGAGAAAAGTGATATTCTTTAAAATTTCATTCTAGCTGGCTATGCTTTTGCTTTATAGAAATAAACTGGTCTTTAGTTTTGCTTGCAATATGGCACCATTAAAAGAGCACTGAGCTGTAGCCTAGCGTTAGTAACTAAGGACTGCCAAATAAAGGGCAAAAACACTGTGAGACAAGAGCCAGCCAGACAACCTTGACTGCTTACCCTTCATCATCACTCTAACAGCAAGGATGGTCAGAGAACGGACAGATGGTCCTTTCACTGCAGGAACAGGTGCAGCAGATCGTCACAAAAATGGTGATGGTGGCATGAACAATTTTCTCGCAGAGCACGGTACTATATAAATGGCTGTAAAAGGCAGCCATTAGCTTAAGAAAACCTTTAATTTTAGATCAGCTAAAAACCTTTACTGAGGTTTATCAGCTTTGGCTGGTGTTTGTATCTGTGTGCGAGTTAGAGCGTGCACACGCAAAAGTGACAGAGAGGAAGGCTAGACATTAAGAGGCCTCACAAGGCCAGTCTGAAAGTGTAATCACATTAAAAAAAGCTGCTGTTAACAAGCAGTGACTAATACTAGTCTGGCATAAAAGCTGAAGAAAACTGGCCGTTATCCATACCTCCCTTCAAAGTAAAAGGTTTTCAGTAAAAAGCACTGGTTTGGAGATACAGGTCTGAGCTTGTAGGTTTTTTTGAGAGAATGAAGGAGTTACTAGGTGATGGTGAAATGAGGCTATGACAGAAAAAAGACGCACAGACTTAACACAGCAGCAGATGGCAAATCCACCTTCCCTCACAGGGGTAAGGCAGTAGTCAAGCAATGTTTTTTTTGGTAGATGCTTCTCTTGGGAGTTTCTTCAAATCATAGCAAAAATGGTGTGATTTTCTAATTAACCTAACTAATTAGAAAAATTAATTTTATAACTAATCCTTGATATCTACCAAAAATGTTGGTAGAAATTTACAGTAGGTGCCCATTTTCATACACCTGTCTCTGAAAAACCTCTTGCATCCATGGGCCTAGCAGGTCACAAACTTGGGTTTGGAGGAGTCTCCTTCCATACCACTGAGTTACAGGTAGCACAGGTACTCTGCATAACAAATACAGCTTCCAAGAACTGGCATGTATCAGGCTGGGGGGACAGAAGAGGAATCTCCAGGGACATTTCATACCTGCATGGTGTGCATCTCTGTGAGGGTATATACCTTTCTTTGCTCAGAAATTAGCCAAGGCTCCTGGAAGTCTATCTGTCTGTCTCTCACTTTCTTTGTTTCCTTTGCACTGTTTTTGTCCTCACAGCAAGAAGAAAACTAAATCTAGCTAAAAAGCATTCTTTCTTTCATTTTGAAGACTTTTATACATAAAACAGACAGGAAGGGTGCAAGTGAGCACAGGAGCAATTTGGGATGGGAAAAATAGCAAAAATAAAGAGCAAAAAAGGCAAGAAGGGAAGGAAGAGACTCAAAAAGAGCTTGGGCACAATTGAACTGAGAAGAAAGGAGGAATAGAAAGCAGTAGTGGATGAAGAGCAAGGGAATCAAAGTAGAAGGAAAATACATGTTAACAGGAAACACATGCATAGGAAATGATTTCTGCTTTGGTCTGCTGAAAACAGGTCTTTGGTGCCGTTAAATTTGTATGGTCAAAAGGATATTGAGGGAAGGGAAAAAACATATTTAAGAAGTCAATAAAGAGTTGATAGTTATATTGAAAGAAAGAGAACAAGGAAAACAAACTCTTTTCCTTCTTAAATTAAAGGAAAAAAAAGACAACTCCTCCCCAGGCATATTTTAATGCGTCTCTGTGAGGAATATATCAAGTATTGCAATATTTGCAGATGGATCAACCTGAACTATTAACTTTACACATAGCTTTGGCTAAAACGAACAATACATATTGAAAAATTCAGCAAGATATTAAACACTGCTTCTACTACAGTAAATGCTGTCAATATTGGGAAACATCCTCCTGAATGGTTATTTCAAATATACTGATTTTTAGTAGAGATGCTGATAAAGCATATTTTAAAATCGGGTCAGGCAACCAAGATTGAATTACTGTTCACATTTGTGATGACCCTCCAAAAGCTGTTTTTCCAACCAAAACAGACACATCTGGAAGTCTAGGTGCACACACTGATCTACAGCAAGAAGCTACATTTGCATATTCTTTGTTTGGGTAATTTGATGGTTACAAAAGCAACCTCTGAACTAAGGGAAGCAGTCAAATGAGCAAGATGTGAACCTCCACTTGACAAAAGTTCTGTGTTACACTGTTATTGCAAGTTGGACAAAGGCATAAGTTTCAATTTCTTTCCAACCTCTGTTACCAGGGTCCAAAATTATGCTCATCGGGATGAGAAGTCCAATCACAATAAAGCAAAAAAGGTTTGAGTGAATGAAGTTGCCCCTGCAATATCTTTTTTGTTTTTATAACAGAGAGCCTTTACCATGGGCACCTACTGCTCATACACCCTTTGTTTTCCTCTGTCAATTATACAACCCAGAAGAGATCACAGATTAAAGAAAACAGAAAATGCAAATGTTGTATGCATAGGTTTTTCTTCCCTATCACAAGCTTAACTATAGACCCTGAGGTATAATCATAGGCTATCACTACTGTGATTTATACCTCATGGCCATAATTCCAGCAAAGTGCATTCATGTGTGAATTTTAGTACAGCAGTTTATAGGATCATAAAATGGCTTAGGTTGGAAGAGATCTTAAAGATCAAGTTGTTCCAACTCCACTGGTATGGCACCTTCAGTAGGCCAGGTTGCTTAGAGCCCCATCCAACCTGACCTTGAACACTGACAGGGATGTGACATTCACAAATTCTCTGGGTAACCAGTTCCAGTGTCCCATCACACACATAGTAAAGGATTTCTTCCTAATATACAATCTATTTTCTCCCGGTTTAAAGCTATTAGCCTTCGCCCTTGTCACTACATGGCCTTGTCAAAAGTCCCCCACCAGCTTTCTTGTAGGCCCCCTTTAGGTACTGGAAGATGCAATAAGGTCTCCCTGGAGCCTTCTCTTCTCCAAGCTGAAAAATCCCAACTCTCTCAGCTCATCTTTACAGGAGAGGTGCTCCAGAACTCTGATCATCTTTCTATATATTTTGCACTGGTTGTGTTCATAGCAGTCTGGATAGGGAAATTGTTGTCCTCCTACTTCTGCACTGACAGAAGTTATTTGTATACAAACATATACATATGTATATACATATATGCATATACATACATAGATACGTATATTCATATGAAAGTATTTCTATGACTGAAAGCTCTTTGCATTCTCTCACTCTTACATCCATCCTACACTAACAGAACTAATCTGTGTATGCTTTCTTGAAGCAGAGAAGGACTCTGCCTATTGGGTTTTTTTGCACAGACCTTAGTCTTACTCTGTCTGTTGCAAGGTGTAAACATGAAGCACCACACTCAACATGCAGTGCCTGAGGCCTCTGTTTCTTATCCCACAGAAGAGGAGACACTATACAGAGGGCCTGAATTTTTCTCACACTGCATCATCCTGGACATGATGATATAATTTCTAGTTACAAGTATGTCATTCATCAGGTTTGTTCCTTTGTGACTTCTGTTTAATTGGTAAAAAATTATTTTTTCACATCTGGACTATCTTTGTGATTTCAAATGATTTACAGTCCTGCTAGACATTTTCTAGCTTAATCTCCAAATTTCACCCTTAAGTATACTAGTGCTCTCAGGATAGCTTGAAACACATTCGTTTTTCCCATTTTGCATGTTGTTGTTATATAATTCTTACCAGGAATATACATATTTAATAATAAGGGAAGAAAAACAGCATGATTCCCCCCTACGCCAACACCCTGTGTAGAAAGAAATTTATTAATATTTTTGAATACTAAGACATTCCATAAATACATTCCAAGTAGGTTTTTTGCAGAACACACCATTTTATCAGTGTTACATTTGAGATACAAGTCCAAGGGCTGCCTTTGCAGCTCATTAAATCAATGCTATTTTGACAGCATGCTGCAGTAGGTGTGCTCCTATATGAGAAAGCTTCACCACTACCTTCTTGCACTCCAACTTTGTCACATTCTCCCAATTAGCTTCCTGCTATCACTTGGCACCATGCACATTATTTCCACTGGCCTGTTATATTTTCAAAAATGTAATGATAACGCCAAGACTGACTAAGGTCCACATCTACTCCCCTGAGGTGTGTTTCTGGATAGCATTTATAAAATAACTAGGAACAACTTTCATTATCACAAGAAATGGCTCAAAAATAAGAGAAGCAAGTTGTCTCTGGAGAAATGTGTTTTCTGTACTTCCTTTCCCTTACTTAGGGCCTTAGTGAAATCGCTTTGATGCTTGGCTGCTTGCAGAAGCTGGGCCTTTTTTTGGTGGGGTTTTTTTTGGTTTGTGTTTTGAGGGGGTTTTTGTTTTGTTTTGGGTTTTCTTAATTTTTATTTTTTGGGGGTTTTTTAAATTACAAAAAAAAAAGGTGGAAGTACTCACAAAATGGAGGACAAAACCTCCACCTGTACTGTAGAAGCTTCAGAAGTAACTCCATAAATAGAAACAGCAAAACTAATCCTAAAGAAACAATAGCATACCACTTTGTTAGTAAATGCACATCTTAGTTTTGTTGCATTACTTATTAAGAGCACAAAGTTGTACAAATCCAGTGTTTTCTAGTCTGAAAAAATTCAGCCCTGATTATTATTTGTAAAAGCTACTTTTATTATATATTTACATCTATCTATTTAGACAAAAGCAGTATTTATTCTTATATATATGATGCCTCTCTTATCCCCATTTTAGAGCATATATAGTGAAAGCCCAAAGTATGTCACATCTCACACAGGAGGCAGGCTACATAGATCTCTGTAAATGTCACCACAAACAAGTACATTATCCAAATCTCAAGAGATAAGGAAAACACAAAGATAGACACAATAAGTAGGAGAGGTAGGTTCACCACTCCAGAAAATTACCTTGCTGCAGGCAAGTGAGTTATTGGTGCATCTTTATGCAGTGCAGAAAAGCCAGGGGAAAAAATGTGTGGTTCTGCAACAGACTAGAAAATGGAAGGTTTTTCATCCACCATCCTCAACCTGACACTCTCTCCCCTCTAAGATTTTTACTGCTAAAACTTTCTACTATCAAATGACATGCATGAGTTACCAGTAGTGCACAACCCTACAGCAGCTAGTTAGTCTCTGAATGGTATTTAAGGAAACTCCCTGATGAAGAAAGCTACAGCTATCTCACACGAAACTTTTTTTAAACTATTTTGTCTTGAAATAGTTTTTGAAGCATTTAGCATAGACTCAAAAACAAAGTCCTGGATTTAAGAAATGATAGATTTGAAAGAAGAGAAGACCTCAGAGGCTGCATCTGCAATATGCTGTTGCTCCAAACAGGACTACCTGTACCACTTTTTATGAGGCCAGCAACAAGCACAGAGGAGATGTCTTTTAAAAACTCACAACAGCAGCTCAGTTTCTTACAGTCCTGTATGAAAACAGTGTATTTTGAAGTTTTTACTGCACTTATTACAATTGCTTCAGGACCAGAGCATGCTTCTTGAAGCACCATGACAAATAAGAATCTTTGTTTTTCCTTATTTTGGTTGTCAGGCTTAACCATCAGTGTTTGCAAAGATCTAGAGCACAGCTTTGCCCGCCTGTCTTGATAACTGAGGAAATCTGAAAAGGGAGTACTTATTGGTTTCATGGCTGCACAGCAAAACTCTATTAATGCTTCAACAGTGCAACTGGAAAGAGTATTTTTCAATTTCAGTGTCTGAGTTGCACAAAAAGTACATTAGGAATTCTAACTTGCTTACAAGATGCTTTCTTGAGTTACAACTTCAAGGAGGCACTATGCACCTTACCAAAAACATCTAGATTTTCTTGTAGCAGTGGGGCAAGTAGCAAGAGACAGAATCATTCATGTAGTTGAAGCACGGACAGTTATAGGCCAAGCAACCTGTAAAGTTTATACAATCAATACTACAGAATCATGCAAGATGTGTTTGAGGACTTACAGAACCAAAATAAAACCGATGTGGGAGGAAAGTGACCCTATTTCACACATTTTCCAATAAAATCTTGCTTGAAATTACCTTGCCTTAACAGCTATCCCCCCCCCGCCCCCTCCATGTAATAATGTAATTATTATGTGCTCCATAATGTAATTCAAGACAGAAAAAACTATACTGTAACTATTCAAAAACTTGTCATCAATCACCTCAATTTTACTAGAAACAAACAGGAATTTAAAAATATCACTGTTTAGAGCAGACTTTTGAAAAGAGCATACACTTTTCATCTCAGTAAAAGTACTTTTTTAAGCCATTAGGCAGGCATATTGGGATGAAAGGAAATACATAAAATTTAAATCTTACCTGAGTTTAGAAAAGCCCTTCATAAGTAAGCTGAAGAATGCTTTTATACATGAGTATACAATTTGTATTCATGTATATTATGTGTTCTGTCTACATTATATGTTACATACTACACCCTTTAGTTATATTATGATGATCATAGAATGGTTTGGGTTGGAAAGGGCCTTAAAGTTCAGCTATTTCTAACTCCCTACCAAGGTCAGGAACCTTGCACTAGACTGATGGCACAAACACATATACTGTACGTATATACACACACACAGAGATAAAACTTATAAAACACAATTTGTTGCTAACATGCAGTGGTAAACTGAAAAACATTCTCAACTGAACATAATATCAGAACTGTGAAATGGACAAGTAATTTGCTCCCATGTAACTCTTATAACAAGAAAGACACATTTTTCCTGAATAGTAGTATCAAAAGCAATAGGGCACTATAAAATAATGGCAAAATGAAGATATATTCTTACATATATGTTCTTATCTGTTAATATCTGAAGTTCAAAACATATCAAAGCTAATTTAATACTGTATTTTTTAAAATCATGGGATAATATGAAATATGAATCAGTGAGTAACAGGTAGCCTCTCCGACGCATAGTTGATGTTGGAAACCTGTGAATTTTCATTGAGAGAAATTGATTTTAACTTAGTCTTATACTGTTTTCAAATTAAAATTTTATTGTGTGGCACTGCAACAGTGTTAGATCTGAGTGACTCCTGGCTTTCAAGTCTCTTTATCATATCAACTAAACAGACAAACTACTTTTCACTGCATTTTTGTAAGACCTTGATTAGCCAAAATTGCTGTCAATTACTGGCACTCTTAAGTTGTATTGCTACACAAAGAGAAAAAATTTCTTGTCAGTAGGAGGTACAGGAGCTGCAGTGCCAACCATGTTTCATGGGCCACATCCAGATCAATCCAATTCTGGCTGAGCAGGAATGAGAATTTCTCTTCCCAGTGAAACCAGATATGTACGGATACAGTTTGCCATTATAGACTGATGTTTAAGGATGACCACGTGAAGATTTTTGGTGTTAATTCAGCAGAACACAACACAATTGAAATTACTTTATCTCATACATACAATTCCCCGGATACCTAAGAGTATTCCTTGTTAATTGGCTTTTTCTACTGTTGTCACTTACCTTTGCTAGCTACTATCAGCACAACAAAGTTAAAACTGGAACAAATGGTATTCTTTTTCTTGCTCTACATTTAATACCCACTGCACACACCCAAAATGATGGTTCACTACCTGAGCACTAAGTTAAAATATTTGCTTTCCCTGCAGGGAGGCTTATTCTCTTGATGATAAAGTAAATGAACAGATGGAAGTATCACAAATGACGTTATAATTTCCCAACATCACTGCTGGCTTTGCCAATTATTCCCTGAATACCAGGTCTGATTCTCACTTATGTGCACACAGTGTTGTGTTTCAAGAGAACGTCTGTGGCAGAACAGAATATATTCCAATATTTCACAGGTACAAATAAAAGGTCACCTAATAGAATATATGGCAGGAAATACATGATCAAGACCCAGTAGATAACACAGGCATTTTACAAGTGAAATCCGACTCTGTGTTCTGCTGGAGTCTCTGAGAAACCCTACTGCACAAGCAGGTTCACAGCCTGCATTTTACCCTGTTCATCCATGTTTACCCTGCACAGACAGGCAATAGGCTTTGCTCTTCCACAACACAGTGACAAACCACAGGAAACACACAGGCAGAAATGGACCTCAATCGTGGGATCTTACTCTTCCCTGTGCTTACTATACTGTGTTTCTGTTCTTCTGTTAGCCCTTAAAGGTACAGCTCCTACAACACCAACAACACCACCAACATCAACACCAACAAATTTAGTTCTTAAGAGTCTCTCACATAAAAAGCTAGAATTTTGGGATACTCACTTCTGCCAGAATGTGCTGAAGCAACTCAGTGGGTCTTAGAGGGTTAGCCCTGATTTTCTCCCCATATTCCAGGTTTTAAGGGACAGCTTGTTGCAGAAGATTGACAATCTAAGTGCAAGCTTTTAATAAAAAGCAAAAACTTAAATAGCCCAGGCCTTGTGTACTGCATTTCATTAAATGTTTTTACCTCCAGTGCCTTACACCACAAATCAACACAACCAGAACTGAGGCTAAAAGAACCACCTACATCTTGTTGAACTATTCATTTCCACATAACAGCTAGCTTCAATTCTTCAACAAAATGCAAAGTTTCATTTTGTGCTCTATAAAAATTGTTTGAAAGTTTACATTTCATTTTAATGGTTGTCCTGGGGTGACTTTGGAATGCTTGTATCCCCAACTGTTTTTCTTTTTATGCTGGATATTGAGCTCTTCACCTTTAAGACTGGTTCTGAGAGCAAAGCGGGAAAAGAAGCAGTGCACAGTTTGTTTTCAGAAACTGCACTTGCTCCCCTGCAGCCCTCTCATAGACTGTGTTGTCTGCAGCATGGACAGCAACAGAGAGATCTCCTTTGCTTTTTAGTTAATTTTTTGCTAGCTGAGGCAGAGAAGTTCCCTGCACCCTTTTTTCCCCTCTTTCTTAGAACTGTTCAAACCTGTTCTGGACTGAAAAACCCAGAAAAACACCAGAGCTCACATTTGTGGCCCCCTGGGGCCCAGGACAGCATTTCCAGCATGGGAGGGACTGATAAGAGACTGGGTAAGCTGAGCTACACCC
Organism: Illadopsis cleaveri; assembly: GCA_013399915.1. Lineage (NCBI taxonomy): Eukaryota > Metazoa > Chordata > Aves > Passeriformes > Timaliidae > Illadopsis > Illadopsis cleaveri. The sequence goes on along the minus strand of VXBB01007123.1, from coordinate 64,993 downwards.
CATGGCAAGGACTTTCTCAATTTTGCCATCTCTCTTCAGAACAGCGACATGTTTTATTGTTTAATATTATTCATTTCTTATGCTTGTGAACACTTGGCTTGTTGAGTAAACAGTTTTTTCCACTTTTCTCTAAGAAAATTTTTTCCCAGTCCAGCTGGCAGAAGGGCCACTTGAATTTGCTTTCTAGAGAGACCCCTTTTGGAAGTTTCCTCCCAAATTCGTCCTAACCCAGGACAATGGTGAAGACACTGTGTCCAGCAAACCTCATAAAAGTTTTAAGAAAAGCACTGAAGATTTTATTCCTCATCCTTCCAAGTTTGGGGATGCTCCTGTAAATCCCAAATTTCAGTATATTAAAGATACATTATCATTCTCACCTTGTGGATTCATACTACACAGTATTTCTCAGAGTTTGCAAAACCAATTCTAAATATCATTTGCAGCTGATAGGTGGAAGTAGCAAATCCAGAGTCAATGTTTATACTTAGTGTTTCTGAGGTCCCACAGAAAGACTTTGAACATCCATCTCCCTGTATCAACAGCTGCTATTCATTTCAATTAGCTAAAACACCCAAGTCAAACTCTTTCCTTCCAACTTTTCCAGCTGAACTTTTGCTACTTTTAAATGCAATAATCTCCACTGTATCAAATGCACTCTGCATAAAAAGATAAACAGTACCAAGAGAACTTCAAGCAAACATCCAAGTATTTAATGTGGTTGCTACTTAAAGTTTAAAGCCAAGCAGTTACTAAATTCCAGCCAGACATTTGCCACTAGGATCTCTTGAGATTATTGCAAATGCAAAAATTAGGTCCCATTTTTAACTAAACCTAGTTACTTACTCTGTCAAACTACTTCATAAAAACACATATTTCTAGCAGATTTTATGTAATTTGTGATGCTTTAGCACAATATTAGAGTGTTGCAAACACTGAGAAAAATGTTTACATTTCAACAAACAAGTTAAAGCCCTGAAAGAAATTTATGTCCCTGTAATTACATGTCAAGTTTGAACTTAAACTCTTTTTGCTTTGAAGATCTATGTAAAAATCAAGAAATTGTTCAATAGCAGCCAACAAAAATATCCTAAAGCATCTTTTGTTTTTAACTCAACATTTATGAGCCACGCTTCTCATCATGGACTTTACCACCATTTATCTGCAAGTAAACTACACTCTTCTTCAGCAGATAAACATTAACATAATGCTGGGACAAAAAAAAAAAAAAAAAAGNAAAAATGCGGGGAAAAAAAAAAAAAAAAAAAGGAAAACCAACCAAAAATCAATGAACCAAAAAATGCCCAAAAAGCCCCACCAAAAAGCCCCCAATCAAACAAACAAACAAAACAAACTAAAAAACAAGCAAAAATCCCCTAAACAAAACAGAACATAAAACCCCACAGCCAAAAAATAAAAAAACAAAGCAAAAATCCCCAAAAAACCAACAACTCAAAGCCAACCAAAAAAATTATAACTTCACTTTCTACCACAGTCTGATATTATCTAACTTCATCTAAAATTGTCACAAGCATTTTAGCCTCCAGTTTAACCATACTAAACAGACAATGTACTTGTGTGCTTTCATACTTGCCATAGGTAATGGTGCTATCCTGATACTCCACATCAAGTCAGAAATATTCTGAACATCAAGACTGAGGGAATTTCAGATCATATTTGTTAACTGCATAAACTCAACTCAAAGTTCTATAATACATGTATGAACAACATACGAACAGACCAGATAATTTCAGATGAAAATGAACTGAATATGATTATTTTAGATTTAAGCTCTTCCTTGAACCCCAAACAACTACATGAAAGTCCCCCAGAGTTTTGGAAAAAATATAAGCAGCTTGACACTGCTGCGTCCATATTAGCTACCAATACCAGTTAGTACAGTGGGGGGTTCTGTCCTACAATTCACACTGCCTCAACTTAATAAAAAAGATGTTTGCTTCCTAGTAACTTTTATGTTCAAAGAGAACTTCAAATTACTCAAATACAACCTGATGTGACAAGAATGAAACATACAAAGCTACTCTTGTCTTTATAGTGTCACATCACAGCCAAAGAGATCAGACAGTCCTTCAATCACAGGTGACTTTCATTACTTTTTTTAAGCTTAACATAGACCCAAACTAGGCATAGACTACAGATACGCATCAATTCTCTGTGGTACCACATTACATGTCCCCCAGACACCAAGCTCCTCACCATCAGTCACACTGCAATGATGCCTGCCTTCTGCCAGCTGTGCCTGGGGCACATCTGCCCACACCACTGTGCACAAGGCTGATTTAGGGCACTGGCAAGGCTGCCATTGGAAAAAGCACTACTGAGGGCCACATAACAAAAATGCACGCAAGTATGGAAAAGCCATGACCAGGTAGAAGACCCATTTCAGCCTTTATCAGGGCACACACCTATGCCCAGCAGGGTTCTCCTTGTTTGTCAAAAGAACATCTAGATTCAGATCTCACCACTTCAGCTCCTACAGGTCTCAGAGGGACAGAGTGCAGATGAGAATAAGCCTTTGCAGCAAACTAACAAATGGAACACCAACAGTGGGATCACACAAAAGTGTCTTCATCAGGTTTCAAATTTTTGTTGTCGCAGATTGTCACTTCATACCAAGCTTGGAACCATGATCCAAGTGGTGATGTCGAAAATCACAAGTCAAACAATATTAAGATAATAATCACAAGTCAAACAATATTAAGATAATAAAAAGTGGTTACCTTTAATGAAGGTCCTTCATGGTGCAAATATGGTGAAATGCACACATAATAAGGATCCCGACAATTTTATAAGTTTAAAAATATTAGCATACTTAACAGAAATAATCCAATTAGAGGAATAGTTAATTAAGTAATCCCTCCACTTTTGGTTCTGCCCTTGTTTAATACCCTTCCACCTCCTCAGCTCCTAACCACACATTTATTATGTCTTTGATACGAGGAGAAAATGAGATGTCCTTGGTTCACTATAGAGGCAAGACTAAATAAGATTCCAGGAAGGTTAGGTTATTGTTCTAAAATCTAAGTGAAGGGGTAGGACAGTACTACAGTTTGTTAAGGAGCTATATAATTATGTAATAGTGGTCTACAGAGCTATGAATAATGAAAAATGTATAAAAAGCAAAAATCTTTTTGGCATCGTTGGTAAGATGCAAAGAGAATTGCAGATAGTTTGTGCAGTGTATATGCACAAAGCACAAGGAGTCAAGATGAGTGATGAACGTAACTGCACTTAGTAATCATGCAGATGTTCATGGCTGCTTACTAGTTAATAATTGACCTCCACATATGGTCAAATAGCTGTTAAAAAATTACCATTTTTACATCACAGGCAAATAAATTCAGACCCCCAAAAATATGAGCTAAGACATTCCTATGACGCACAACTGCTTTGGGGCTGCACCAAAGTCACAGTTTGATCACAAATGCACTTAAACTACAGCAATCTTTCTTGAGCAAGTTCAAAGAAGAGTTCCACAGAACACAATTACTATAAGAATTCTTACACAACACTTCCTCTGGAGAAACTATGGTAAAGAGGGTACTGCTCTCAGATGACCAGCTTGATATGTCATTCCTCCACTATGTAGAGCTCCGGTCACTTCCGTGACATAAGGCACACAAAACAGAACTGGGTAGGTTCAAACACTTATCAAAAGTAGGAAAAGACTTATAAACTCAGAAGCCAGTAATATGCAAGACATATTCTGTTTGGACTTTAGTGCAACGGACTTCAGGTCCCAAAGATATACAGCTGAATCTAGATGCTGGAGCTCCCAGAGACTGAGCATATGATGGCTCTTGTTTCCATTTTAAACAACATTTTAAATTATTTATATAGTAAGAAAGTACAGCTAATGTACATTGCTGAAACAAAGAGATAGCAACCTCCTTTCTTTGTGTTGCACTGTACATTTGTCTTACAACACTATCAGCCTCCCACAGCAAGCAGAATATCTTTTAAAATTAGGAGTGCGACAAGTGCATGTCACAGCTGCCCCTTTAGAAACAAGCCTATAAAGAAAAGTCAGAATGCTAATCAGCAAAGCAATCATTTATTGACTTACTGAGTTGCTACTGAAAAGAGGAAGTGAATTGATCAGTTCAGCTGCTAGCAGAACGCAATGATCTCAAGCTGGGAACCAGTAACTCAGAAGAGTAGTTTCAAATATGTTTCTTCTTTTATCCCAAAGCTTTGCGTGCTCACTTTTGTTAATAACAGCACAACAGGAAGGCCTGTGCTCACATAATTATAACAATAATAACAACCTGGTCTGCTGAGGTAAGAAGGAAAAAATGAAGGAAACACTGCCCTCGTTGCAGGCTGCATGGGCTGCAGATGACTCAAAGTATTCATTTGCTGCTCAAAGCTTCCAGTTTTCCTACTCTGCTATAGAGAGACAGTCAAATAACACAAGGCAATGCTAGATGGGGTCTGTCTGTTAGCAGTAACCCTTCAGACTCCAACGTAAGTGTATGAAAAACACAACTAAAGTCACACCTAGATAGACACCAACACACAACAAACCCTGGTATGTTCTCTAGCAGGATAGAAACTTAGAGAAAGAGAAGCAACCTAAACAAAGGCTTGAGACAGCCATACAAACACCCAGTCCTGCTAGACACTCGTATGTTTCTTGGCTATTTTGCATGAGTACACCACAGTACACTAAATCGGCTCTTTCATATGCAGACAATTAAAATATTTCTCCATGGACAGGTCAAAATTAGTTGCCTGTGTTCTACATAATTCCCAACAGAGAGCTTGGGACTGAGCAGAGATGATGGTACTCCAAGACTTAATTAAAGTTTTGCAGGCTAACAAGTAGGACACTCCTCCTACTGTTGGAATTTTTTTTTTCCCCAAAAACTTAAGCATAAGACTTTGAATAAGAAATACATTTCAGACAAGAAGTAGTATGTGAGCCATCTTAACCTAAATATTTAGAGTTATAAACTACTCACTCCTTAGGCCTAGTTTTGAAAATATATTTTTTAAAAAAAGGTTCAACAGTGGACATTTTAGCAGGTATTCCTATATAAACTATACAAAATTAATTTGCCATTCACATTGTCAATTAAGACCTTCTTCTGATTGGATGGATTGTTTTATTGAAGAGGTCTCAAACTCCTTCTTCTGATTATCAACATTAAAACTTTGCATTGTTTTGTCTACTTATATCAGAATATTAGAAGGTCTCTTAAAATCACACAGATATTTGTGCTTCAATTTTAGGTACTTTTAATATCTTACACTTAGATTCCATTATTTGCACCCCATGTAGTAACATTCTGTGTATGTTCTTCTGCCTGGAAAACAGACACATCTTTAAGAATGCCATCTCTGCTTTCTGCATACACTAAGAATCATCACGCTGACGGTCCTGAAGATAAAAGTAGTCTCAGAAGCACCACATCTCTGTATGCAAGCAGCACCATGAATTTCAGCAGAAGTCTAACAATCATAGAAAAAGTGATCAGAAAGACTATGACCCTTACTCATCCACATTTCAAGTAGTTCAAAACTATTTCAGTGGAAAGATCAGCAAAGCCTCTAAGCAAAATAAGTTTCCAATTCAGATTTCTATTGCTCCTGAGAAATATATAATAATGCTCTTTCCATTGCAGTACTTAAGAGTTCTACTACAGCAACCTATGAATAGCTGGCAAAAAAGTTTATAGCGTAAACAAAACCTGATAACATTAAACATACAAGTATCATTATTTAACAAGATGACTTTGTTACATCATCATGTTTGTACTAAAAACAAAACCAGAAACTGTGGAGTCTCATGAGAAGATTTACTGTTTTCTAGCCAGAAAGCTCTTCACAATACTTCCTTTGTTTTCATGTTGACTGAAGTGACTAAACTTGGTGGACATCTCTCTTCCCTTCCAGGAGCTTCCATTACCACTCAGAATGTGAAAGCTTCTTTTCCTCAAAGTTGAGTGGGGTGTAAAGAGCTAAAGTACCAGTCCCTCAAAGGCTTCTCTGTGTGCCAACCTTCAAGCACTGTCACATACCTTATACAGTTATCCATACTGGCTTCCACGTCACTCAAAATCAAGCAGAGACACGAGTTTTGGCAGAAGCTGGGAACACAGTTTTTTCATAAGGGTGTGCTCTTTCATGCAAGGTAAGATACGAGCCTTCCTCTTTGCAGGCTACTTGTGTAACCACAGAAATACCAGTGAATCTCTCTGCAGCCTGGTGACCAGGAGATGGGTCAGCTGAGTAAGAGGCAATCCCCACACCAGACCATCCCCTCTGCTCAGTGAAAAATCTCACACAAAACATATCACAAAGAAATACAGAGATCCCAATCAACACCTGCAGGTGTGGATCTGCTGATTATGCACTGTACAATTAAGAGTGTAAAGGTATAATGATCTTTACCTTGACTCATACTCCAAAAGACTGCACTGCATGGCAACATCTCTAACAGCCTAGAAGGCAATTTTCATGCCTCCATCCTCAGATAAATCTCTTCTAATATGGTCAGCAAACATACTGGAGAGAAAAGGCTGAATAGGACTACATATTTGCTTAGCAACATTTTGTTAGAATTATGGATACAAAAATATTTGTATATTCAGACAAATCAGTAGCAAGTCTTCTCAAATTTGTAAAACCCTAGAGGAAGAGAAACAGACATTAAAGACAAAGGATCACAACACAGCTGACTCATCCCTTGACAGAGTTCTGAATGTCAAATTTGACACTGACGTAACTAAGTAATACACTGATCCAAAAAACTTAACTCAGAAAGTGCTACTGAAAATGAAATTCAGTGGTCTTATCTGAGATAGTTGTGATTCTGGTAGTGTTCCCTGCCAGACTCAACATGGCCATAACCTTGATGGCCACTGCATTACTCTTGTCAAAATGCTCTGACTCATGACACATTAAGACCAAGACTTTAATTAGGCATAAAAGGGAAGAGCATCTGCAGACACCAGAAAGTTATCGTAGCAGTAACCAAACATATCCTTATTTCCATGCGCCCACACATGTTGCCAGGAGGATCTATGCCCTGATTTTGCTGGGCACAGAGGTGAGACTGACTGGCCTATAGCTCCCCTGTAGTTATCATCTAGCTGCATGGAAGTATCCTCTGGCATTTAGCTGATTCACACCAGTACTCAGGCCAAGGACTTCTTGTGAAAACAAACTCACCAGGAGAAAAAAAGCAAATTACTTTCTCAGATAGTGAAGGATGGGAATCTCTGCGTACAGTGTAAGGAGAATCCAGTCCGTTCACTCCCTTGGCAGCCACTGATCTGATCATGGGCTTTGCTACAGAGTAGTAAAAGTAGCTAATTTTGCTACAAAGTAGCAGCAACAAGAAGAAAAAGCCCTTATGGGCGCAGAAAGTGAGATTCAGGCAGTGGACAAGGTAACACAAAGTTCTTAAAACCAAGCAACAAGTTTCTCTCGACCAGTTTAAATGAACACCGACAGCAATTTTCTAGACTCAACCATCTTGTCAAGTGCAAGAGAAACTATCAGGTCTCAGTCTATGAACTGCACTTCTCTTACGCCTGCCCCTGCTGTTTACATCCCGCCTACTACAGCAAAACGCCACAAATGTCGGTTGAACCTACAAATTGCTCCAGCAAAAGAGCCAGTTGAAAGACAGCTGCCCTTCACATTGGTTTCTTTTGTTCTTGCAAAGTTATTTTTAATTCAGATCCATTCAGTCATCTGATATTATCATAAAGCCTTACCAGCAGTTGTGTAACCACAGCCAAAAAGGTGGCAAACTGCCATAACAGTTGCAGCATTTTTAGTCAGCTTTGTTTGGTGCTGAAGGCAACATCTCATTAAACTGCACTGCTCACCAACATGTAATCTTAAATGGCAGCAGTTTTCTTCAGTTCAAATGGCACAGTTAAGTTTCTGGAGTTGTTAACGTGGCTTAATAACTGTCAACTGCTGCAGATCACCCCAAGATTTCTACTGTTAAAGGTATTGATTTTAAGTATTTGTGCAATTGAAGGATCTTTGTATTTGTGTTCATAATGTATAATATAATTGTGATCATAAACTAAAAGTGCCACAAAAGGACATCAAGACAGACTTTTCAATTTATATTTCCCCTTGCCAAAATACTGCTAACTCCTAATTTTGCACAAAGATAAAAGAAGCCAAATGGAACCTGATTTCAGAAGCCTGATACTGTTTTTCATAGGATGAGTTATATGATCCACAGTGAACTGGTCTTCTTTAGAAGTGGATAAAAATCATCCTATCAACACTGGGTCTTGATCTGTAGTCACACAGAGCACTGAATGAATCTTTCACCTCCTGTGCCTCAGCTCCAGGGTGTGTAATGTGTGTGTTCTCTGGTCTTCAAGACATTTTAAAAGGTACATTACTATCTATAGAATTTAAAATACTCCAGTAGAAAGGATCACATAAAAAACCAAAGTGTACCAAACAGGGGGTTGGCCAGGTGGCATGCAATCAAAATATATGAATCTTGAGCTAAAAGAGCTAGCAACAAAAATTTACACAGTTAATAAAATGGCCATCATCCAGCACCTGCTTTACTAGACAGAAGCATCATATGACTATGCAAATGCACAGCACCACAAAAATTTTTTCCAAGTAACTTAGTTTTGTTTATCATGTGGATTATAGCTGTGACACACTGAAGAAACTATTGCAAGCTGACTCTTACTTTCAGTTTCTAAAAATTTCATATTTCAAAATAAAAAACACAAGCACATCTAGACAATAGTGAAAATATACAAGGCACTTGCAACTCCTGAAACTTCCTCCTACTTCACTGATGACATAAGACAGACCAGTTTTACTGCAAGGAGGAAATAACAATAAAATGGGAAATTGTACCTTGCAACAGGTTGATACGCTTTTCTAGTCAAAACTGGAGAATGAAGAGGGAATGTAAAAAATTGGAATTTCCAGTTCACCGAAGGAGGACTTCAAGTTTCTTGCTCACATATGAGGAAAAAGGCTCTTTCAGGACTGTACAAATGTGAAGAATAAGACAACATATGTGACCACATAACCACAGCAGTAATCAGAAATGACAAATCAGATACCTGATCTATTTAGAGAAAATAAAATTCAGAGTATCAGTGGTGTGAGCCCATAACTAGTGACAGTACAAAACTGATTCAAATACAAATCACACTTAGAGAAGGAATGGTCCAAACTGTACCTAGCACTGAATGGCAGGATGTCCAGCAGGGAAGACATGAAGACCATGTTTCCAATTCCTGCTTGCTACGCCAGCAAAGACTTAACTAAAGAAAGCATTCCATTGCAGTTAACTTGTGTAGAGTTTGCTATTAAGCAACATGGGTTTTAATCAATAAAACATATACCCAACTGCTCATCAATATGCTCCTAAATGAACATGAAGTTGGCTTTTTATCTTCTACAATGTATAAATTTCAAATTTGGCATCACATAACTACAAGCAGTAGAATCATAGAATTGTTTAGGTTGGAAAAGGCACTTAAGGTCACAGAGTCCAGCTGTTAATCTGACTGTGCCAGGTCCATCACTGATCCATGTCTACACATCTTTTGAATGCATCCAGGCATGATGACTCAACTACTCCCCTGGGCACTCTTCTCCAACATCTGACCACCCTTCCAGTGAAGAAGTTTTTCCTAATACCTTATCTAAATCTCCCTTAGCACATCTTAAAGCTTTTCCTCTTACCCAATTGCTTATTATCTGGGAGAATAGAATGACCTTCACTTGGCTACACCCTCCTTTCAGCCACCTTTGCATTCCCCTGATCTTCCTTTTCTCCAGGATAAACAACCCCAGCTCTCCCAGCCACTCCTCACAGGACTTATGCTCCAGACACTTCCCCACCTCTGTTCCCCTTCTCTGTACATGCTCCAGCACCTCAGTGTCTGTCCTGCAGTGAGAGGCCCAGAACTGAGCACAGGATTTGAGGTGTGGCCTCACCAGTGCTGAATACAAGAGGACAATCCCTGCCCTGCTCCTGCTGGCCTCACTATGGCTGATACAGGCCAGCACACCAGTGGCCTTCTTGGCCACCCAGTCACACATCGGCTCATGTTCAGCTGCTGCTGCCCAGCACCCCCAGGCTCTTTTCTGTTGGACCTCTTTCCAGCCACTCTGCACCAGCCTGTAGCACTTGATGGAGCTGTTATGACCCAAGTGCAGGACCTGGTATGTCATGTTGAACCTCATACCCCTGGCCTTTCCCATCAATCCAGCCTGTCCAGATCCCTCTGCAGAGCCTTTCTACTCTCAAGCAGATTAACATTCCCGCTCAACTTGGTGTTGCCGGCAAAGTTACTGAGGGTATACTCAATCCTCTCATCCAGATCACCCATAAAAATCTTAAATATTTACTAAGCCTTGGGAAACATCTCTTGTGACCAGCCACCAGCTGGATGTAATTGCATTTACCACCACTCTCTGAGCCTGGCCATCAAGCCAGTTGTTTAACCAGCAGAGAGAGCAGCTGGACAAGCCATGGGTTGCCAGCTTCTCCAGGAGAATGCTTGGGAGACAGTATCAAAGGTTTCAGTAAAGTCCAGGTAGCCTACATCCACAGCCTTTCCCTTATCCACTAAGCAGGTCACCTTCACACAGAAGAACAAGCAATCACACTGCAACACCAAGTATACATTCGTCAATCACCGTGTAAGACAAAACTTTCGGCAGGCTTTTAGCAATTGCCAGACAGCACTGTATCATGCAGAGTGCTGAAAAGGGCATAGAAGCTATGCCAGCTCTTATCTACCCTTAAAACCAGACGTGATCTGGGGGAAAGGGGGAGATAGTGCCTTGTAACCCAAGGAAAGGTTGTTGCCAGTTTCTACTCCAAAGTAGCCAAGGATGCCAACACACCTAATGCGCCGTGGTTACACAGAATATAAACACACTGATTAGGCACAGTATGTTCAGGACTGGAAGAATCGGTTAGCATATTTCCAACAGTACATGGTGCACATTAGATGACCACAGAGAAAGTAGTTTTTATAGTTTCTAACCCATTCCACTGGTGTCAAAAGTGAAAAAAAGAAACCCTTTTGCTTCCTACAGGCTAGAATAGAAAGAGAGAAATCAATACCATTCCACAAACATACCCTGTTACAGTAAAACATGTGAGCAAATGCTTATTCTTAGGCATATGTTTCAATTCTTCCAATATCAAGAATATCCAAATATATAACTAAAGACAGCCTTTAATCAGCACCCAATGAACTTGGAGAAAGAAGCCTCCTGCTGCTTTTAATGGCCTAAGGATCAGTTACTAGACTTAGAACATGACTTTCAACTCCGTGTTTTATCTAATTGCAGGAAGGGAAGAATCAAGGAAAGAGAAGTAATACAGTAAAATAAAAATAATTAAGAGAAACATTTTTACAATCCTGTTTTATTTTCTCCCAATAAATTAATTATTAGACACTGATCTTTAAGTGCAAAAGAGATTTGAATAATTGTGTTACATTTTGGAGTTTCTGAATTAGTTTTGAAATGGCTATAAGGAAAAAACCCAATAGTTTATGCATAGGAAAAAATATATGGGTGGGCAAATTAGGTATTATTTATGCTTTGGAAGAGTCAGAGTAACAATTACATTAGGCATTCATCAGAACATGTATTCTCTGCTTTGAAGATGGAAGAATTTTGAGACACAATTTAATGAACTTCATTATAAAGTATCCCCACCATAATAAACCGTGAGATAAACATCCTATAAATTTGCATTGCTACATAAAAAGCCCAGTGGGTGCTACAACACACATTCATAAATTTCAGAACTGCCAGTGCTCCTTATATTAGGTCCATTTTAAGAATAATTTCTGGGGTTTTAAGATTGATCAAAGCCCTCCTCATCTGATATTATCCAAATGTTAGCATAAAATCATCTAAATAAATACATGACTCTCTAACAAAATGGAAGAAACAAACCCATTGTTTCTTCACCTTAAGAAATATCCTGTCAGAAGCAACATGAAACGACTATGTTTACATTTCCTTAGGAGAGATAACAACACCAGCCCCAAGCTTTCCTAAAGTGACAGCATGTACCAGAGCTTAGTTTATAAGAGGCAATATTAAAGAGAAAAGAGAGGGGCAGAGGATAACCCAGAGGATTACCTAGGCAAGGTATTGGAGAGATTGCTACTTTGCAGAAGTCACTTTATGGTACTAACAGGCAAGTTTGCTATTTAAAGACTTTCCTGCTGTCGGACTCTATTCAGCAACATCAGCGTCTTGGGCAGAAATGTCTCAGTCCAGCCCCACTTTCCCTGCAGCGCCCAGCCGGACATCCACGGAGATGGGCTGCGTGCACCTGAAAAAGTCCCTTTCAGCTGCAGCAGAGTTAAATCCCGGAATGGCCAGCGCCTCAGCCATGCAGGAATCTACCTCCCACCATTCCCCCACATGCAGTTGGGCGCTCTTTTTCCTTGAAGTGCTGCAATCTCACACTTAAGAGACTTAAAAGTCCGTGGAAGTTCACAGAAAAACCTCCCCCCGGCCAAAACGAAGACAGACAGACCGACGCACACACACATACACAGCATGGGAATGAGACACGTTTTCCGCCGGTCCTTCAGGCCTCGGGCGCCGGTGGGGCTCCTGGGGGGAC
>VXBB01007123.1:35479-52336 GCA_013399915.1 Illadopsis cleaveri | reverse complement strand
CGTTGCCCTGCGGACGAGGGCGCTCTGGGAGCTTGTTTGCGGCGCGGGCCGGTGAGCGGCTGGGTTCCGTGGTCGCGGGGCCGAGGGGACACGGCTGGCAGGGGCCGTACTGGGCTCCGTGCCGCCCTGAGGCCGTGCGAGGCCGTGGTGGGGCACCAAGAGCGACGGCACCTGTTGGCCCGTTTGTGACAGAAGGGCTCTGGCTCCACTGCTCACACTAAGAAATTTCTTCCTAACTAAATTTCCTCTCTTTCAATTTGTACCCATTACTCTTCATCTTATCTCTCTTCCTGACAAGGAGATCATCTCCGACTGCCCTGTAGGCCNCCGGTGGGGCTCCTGGGGGGACAAGGCCCCGCCGCCCGCGGCGCAGCTCAGCCCTTTACAACCAGCCCGGTTCGGGGGCCCCGCCGGCCTCCGCCCTGCGCCGCCCGCCTTCTCCGCCAGCCCCTCTCCCTGGGGCCGACCTGAACAGCACTAAAAATACAATTAGACAAACCCGGGGAGCCCGCGTCGCAGTCCNAGGCCGTGGTGGTGCACCAAGAGCGACGGCACCTGTTGGCCCGTTTGTGACAGAAGGGCTCTGGCTCCACTGCTCACACTAAGAAATTTCTTCCTAACTAAATTTCCTCTCTTTCAATTTGTACCCATTACTCTTCATCTTATCTCTCTTCCTGACAAGGAGATCATCTCCGACTGCCCTGTAGGCCTCCTTCAGATGCTGGAAGGTTGCTGTGAGACTTCCATGCAACCTTCTCTCCTGCAAGCTGAGCAGCTCCAGCTTTCTCAGCCTGTCTTAGCCTCTGTTCTTAACCGCTGTTCAGGGCTGAGCCTGTTGGACTGGACCAGAGGGTCACCTTCCTTGCCTCTCACATTTTGTTTCTCCTAATTCATCACATATGAGCTCTGAATTTTGTTTCTCACATCAAGCTGCTTTTGGGCCAGCTACCAGCAGACATGCACCCTGAGCAGGACCACAAAAGAATAGCCACTGGCAGCATCCACCTGGTCATTCCCATTCGTGCTGAGAAGGCAAAAAATCCAGATTGTTAATTCCCCCAACATGTACTTTCCATGTTTAAGTTTCTCAGGCCTCAGGAAAAAATTGAGGGGGAAGAAATGAGGAGGAGGACAGTGAGGAAGGCTATAAATGAGTGTAAATGAACGACTGTGGGAAGGAAGCTGTAAGAAAAAATGTGCAGAGATTTTCTGCTAGTGGAAATGGGAGGTTACTGGGACTTCGTCTGCAACACTGCTGCATGCAAGAGAATATCTTTCCTACAGGGCCCTGGGCTCTTCTGGGAGAGCAGACTGCTGGGCCTGAATTCCTGCTGTGTGAAGCACAGTTGACTGCCTGCTCACTACTTGAGAATGGTTAAGAACCCTAAGATGCTCAAGGCCTTTTTGTTCCTGGTAGAATAGACTACTCCCAAGCTACACAACGTGAGTGCATAATAGCTCTGCATTTATAGCTGTAATTGCTGATATCGGACAGGCTGACTCATGCACATTGAATTCCAAGCGCAGAAGGAACTATTGTGTGCCCGCCATGTTAAAGAGAAGAAATAACATAGCATTTCAATGTTCTGTTCCATTTTTCTTCCATTTTGTTCAAGGTCCTTACTTCATCCTGGTTTTTTTCTTCCATGGTATTTATAAAACCATTTCCTCACGTGTTTACTCAAACCTATGTGCAATAGTCACACCACTTACAGGCAGTGGCCCCCCTGGGTCAGAGCCACAAGAGAGATTCCTGGTAAACTAGCTTCATTCACTGATGCTTCAGTTTCTGCTTTTCCCAGCAGTAGGAGTACAGTGGCTCACATACACTGCAGTCAGATGTGTCATCTGGCTCAACTCTGAATCTTTAGAGTGGCTGGCATTTTTTAAAATATATTCAGAATCTGCAACTTTAACTAGCTTCTGGTTATATGAATATTTTCAAGACAGAAAAATGGAAGATGAGAATAATCTAATACTATCAGGTCTTCTCAAAAGTTTCTTTAAATTTTTTAAAGTGAACTGTTTCATGTTATATTTCATCTCAACAGGCAAGACTAAACTGTCTTACAGAACTCTTGCAAAGGAAGTTTCAAGAACTGCAGACAGCAGTGACACTGGTTATATATGGTGAACAGGCAATACCAAGTCCCAAGGTGGGCTGTTCCAAGGGTGGGCAGAACCCCTGACTACATTACTTTTGAAAAAGCATCCTAAAGTAAGAGAAAGTTTCTTCTTTCTTCTTTGTGCTGAACCAAACAGGTACCTGAACAGTTTTTTTCCACTCCTGCATATACTCTGTAATAGTGCTGTATCATATGAGTAAACTCTCAATAAATGACAAGCTGTGAATCTCAATGACCATGTTTTTCTCCTCACACTCCCAGGGTCTCTATATAGCTCTCTGAGGTCTGCCAGCTACGTGCAGGTGTACAAAAACTAGACAGATAGAACAGGAGTTGCCACTAGTTGTGGTAGTTGATTGCTTGTTATAATCTAATTTTCTGCAATTATCATTTTAATAGATTGCCCTTGTCATGGTTTATCTCCAACTGGCAACCAAGTGCCGCTCACTCGCTACCCCTTGGAGTGGGAGGGGGGAGACGAAACCGGAAAAGTAAAATTAAGAAAACTCAAAAGCTGAGATAAGGATAGTTTAATAGGTAAAGCAAAAGCCATACATGCAAGCAAAGCAAGACAAGAAATGCACTCATTGCCCATGGGCAGGCAAGTGTTAATCCATCCCAGAAAAAAAGGGCTCCATGAGGTATAACACTGAGTTGGGAAGACAAACTCCATCATGCTCAACATCCCAGGTCCTTCCCTCTTCTTCCCCCAGCTTTATATGCCAAGCATGGCACCATGCTACATTGAATCCCTTGGGTCAGTGGTCCTGACTGTGTCGCCTCCCAACTTCTTGTGCACCTCTTTGGTGGGATCCAGTGAGGAGCAATAAAGGCTGTGATGCTGTCTAAACACTGCTCAGCAGTAACAAAAACATCCCTGAATTATCAACATTTGTTTCCAGCACAAATCTAACTACTCAAAAGAACATTAATCCTTCCCAAGCCAAAATTGCATACTGAATTCTATGTTATGCTGCTTATAGCATACGAGCTAGTGAGGTAAATGCAGAAAATCTGGAGCTTTGTGGGTAGTCAAAAACACTTCTTTGTATAATCACTGTTTGATGGGATTGATGATGATGTTTATATACAGGACATTTATGACATCCCATAGCAATGGGTTTTTTATTCCACAAAATATCTGAGATGGGAAAAGTATTGTTATTTACTTTTTTATATTGTATGACTGAAGACATGTATTAACAATATACTGAAATCAGTTTTAAGAGTCATAGTTCCAGATCAAAAATGCTGTGGTAGAGTGGCATAAACATGTTTTTCTGGTTGAGACTCTTTCAGACAATTTATAGGAATTAGCTTTTTGCTGATGAGTTTTTACCTTTTTTTACCTACAAAAATTCAGGATGGTGTGGGGAGAAGCATTATTGTATGTCATGTCTAAGCCAGAAGAAGTTTATGCTATCAGGAAGCCGGTGGTGCACAGCTCTGGGATGAATTTTGATGAAACCCTCAATAGCTGCAGCTGTATCATTTTGCCAGTGCAGAATATTTAACATTTTTCTTGCATCTTCACTTTGTCAAAACTTTTCCATAAGGATGGTGGTACAGAGTTCTCAGTCACTGCAGGAGTTCTAGTTGTCTCTACCAGAGGAGTGAGATCAGATAACCCAAGTAATTTTTGGTCTTGAAATCCATGAAATGGTGTTGATCTGAGCTACTAACTGAGGAAGTTCAGAGTACAGAGTCCAGCATACACAGAGATAATACTTTAGGCCCACATTCATAATTTCATTTTTACTTTCTTTAGGTTTTACATATCCAGTAAGCATGAACCAATTTTTGAAGGAAAGTTGTAAAGTTACACATATGAAGATTTACTTTCTTCAGCCTTAAAAAGAAACTTCAGAATTTCTAGAAATCTGCAAATGCAGTAAGAGCTGCTGCTTAGAGTCTTCTGAGTAGCAGTGAGTAATGAAACACTTTACATCAAAAGTTTCTCTCCAGAATATGACTTATCCATGAGGTAAAACTTAGCATGCTGTTTCAAGACAGACAGTTCTGTGATATGTTAATTTGGTGTGATTTTTTTTCCTCTATAAATGCATGGAACTACAAAGATTTTTATTTCTTCTCTTAATTAAAATAAGCAATTTTCTTTACTATGTTCCTGTCTCACCACAAGCAAGAAAAATTATATTAAAAACCAGAACCACACAGTTTTCCACTTCTACTGATTTGATCAGCTTATGAATATAATAAAAAAGGTATATATTAAAATAATACTGATCATGCTCATTAAGGATACATTTTACAAGGGATTAAAATTTATTAGTTTCTTGTATTTGTCTGAATATCCAAGGATATTTTCTCCTTTCTTTCTAGTAACTACAGATTTATATTCTTACATACTTATTTATCAAGAAAAGGTGAGTTATGTCATATCAGAATGCCAACACTAAACCTGAATTTTTTTGGTTGCTGAAAACAAAGCAGAACAAGACAGGAGGCCTTTTAAAAGGATCCTGAATGCTTTTAAGAAAACACACCTTATTTGATAGGGATCAGCTAGACTTCTGATGACTGCTTTCAGATGATAATGAGTCTTTGGTATCTAAGAACTAGCTTGTGTCATCCTACCCTTCCCCAGCTCTCTTTTTAATTTTTTTTTTTTCACTCCACAAGCAATCTACATAATTGAGCAGAGCTAGGCACTCAGTTTTGCTGTAGAAATCAGGGACCTCTTCATACAGCTACTCACATGAGCCACAGTCATTGAGACAAGTTTTGTCTACAAGTTGACAAATCTATCATCCTGATCACTTCCATTGAACAAAACTATCATTCTTGTACTGTTGATATTATTATTCTAAACAGAACAAGTGTGCTTTTCTGAAAGATGGGAAACTGTTTCCTCCATGAATCACTTTTTTCAGCTTTCGTACGACTAACATTACAAATAGATTCAGTATTCCTGGATTCCTCACCCATGACCCCATCCTTTTAGCCATATCCCTGCATTTGTGCTATTTAATGAACAGTTCTGCAATAAACTGTATTTTTTTGATTGTTCTGATTGTTTGTGTAACTGTGAGGCTGCAGAGCATGCTAACAACTTGCAGTCCGAGTGTTGCCATTATTTCGTGTTTTCCTGAAGAAAATCACATAATCTAAGACTGGTCCACAAAGGAAATTGTATGTAAGAAAAAAGAGGTTATAAAAACTTTCTGAGGGTGAAAAAGAGAGAAGCATCTGCATGAGTTAAAATCCCAGCACTGCCAAACAGAGAGCATACAAAGTTCTGGCAGTAAGTTAGTTATATTTTGCCACATATTCACTTGAAAACTGAGCAGTGTTGAGCTCTCCTAGCTGTCAAAAACTAGATGACATCGATTTTGTTTCCCAGGTCAGGGCATGCACCTAAATTGATCTAATCACTAGAAATTCCCATGGAATAACAGTAATGGAGAAATTCTAAACCAGTCTTTCATTTCCCGCTAG
This sequence comes from Illadopsis cleaveri, assembly GCA_013399915.1. Classification (NCBI taxonomy): domain Eukaryota; kingdom Metazoa; phylum Chordata; class Aves; order Passeriformes; family Timaliidae; genus Illadopsis; species Illadopsis cleaveri. The sequence goes on along the minus strand of VXBB01007123.1, from coordinate 46,751 downwards.
TTTCATTGCTTAGAGCATATAGGTGCAAACTGATTCAGAGAAGGGGAAGAAATAAGTAAAATGTTAGAGTAAATGTTGTCTGCATGTTTTATTGACTAGTCTTCTAGCTTCATGCTCTTTAAAATAACAGTGTAATGGCTGTAGTAATATCATTTTAGGTAGAAGGATGATCTGAACTCACCTTTAAAAAAACCCATCAGATTTAAACTGAGATTGCATTTATAAAGATTTTACATGTTCACTAATTATACAGTCATTAATTCACAATAAGTTGCATTTTTGGAGTATAAGAATTCTGCTTCATACCTGAAGTAATCTGGTAAATGAAATTTAGAATATATGTTTGCATCTTTAACTTTTACAAAATGTACTGTGACACAAACCAAGGATCAAACCACCAAAATTAGGTATTGGCCTGTATCATGCACCCTGTAGACTTTGTCTTGTTTTTGTGGCTTTCTCCTTCTCAAAGATGCATTTTCTCTTAAAGACACTGAATTGAAGTAAGATGGTCTGAGTGCATGCTTCAAGTTTCTCTGAAAATAAAGTATAAAACTACCAGTTTACTATCCCAGAGCAAGGCTGTCTTTCAGGGAATCTAATGCCACTGCAACATCTTCCATGTAGGGAGATGCTTTCTCCCATGCTTGGGATTCTGGCCCCTCTGACAGTGGATCGGTTTTTTTCATGTTTTTACTCTTCAGTGGGTGTTGGCACCATTTTGCTGATAAAATCCTGGTCTTGAGGTGCGCATGTGTGTAAAGCTGTGCTCACATGTATGGCAGAGGGGAAGAAAATTCTGTTTCTAAGAGTTTTCAGAAATGGATTGCTCAGATACCAGTATGATATCTTACTATTTCAAAACATGAAATTGCTTTTGCAATTGCACGAAAATTCTGTTGCACTTATTTCAGAAATGTGTTCAAAGTGTGGGTCTTTATCGGTTAGTACCCGGACAAGAAAATATTGCTTTATTACCTAGCTAAATAGAAGTTCTAAATCATGAGACATATCCTCTCATGGATTCAGGTAGAGACCGAGCTCACATGGATTTTTTTCTTTCAGACAAATTCCTTTATAACTGCACAGAAACAGGATTGCAGTGTATTTCTCTTTCTATTACTATATGACATCATCATATTGGAGAGCCAATGTTGGCACACTGTATTTCTGTGCTAGGGCTATCTCCTGTCTCCATGGCCCAGCACTACTGATGCTGTGCAAATGCACCGAAGGGAACTCTGGTGCCAGATACAGCAGAGTCACACAGGCAGCTTAATCAACCCAGGCAAAGGGCCATCCTACACAGGCAGGGCTCCAAATGCAATGTCTTTCCGCACTACGTGTAAATTGTGATAATTAGGCATACTGTACTGGCTAACACTGCATGAGATGCTGCATTAGGCTTTGTAAGCACACAAGCAAATGTTCTGTAGTTAGCAAGCTACTGCTTCTAAGTCTGTGGAAAATACAAAAAAAAAATGTGTTAGTAATTGTTTCCAGTCGCAAAAGAACGAAAAATTAATAAGCATAGTAAAACAGGCAAAACCAGAGGGACATGAAACAAGTTTGTAAGAATTCAGAATTCGTTTTGCTCCTCTGACTAAAACCCAGCATATTCAGGAAAATTTGTCTCAGAGTGTTTGAACCTTCTTTTGACTCCATCCGTTGAAAGTGTGCATCAGGAAAACCTTTTATAACTGAGACAACTGCCATGATGCTTCAAAAATTTTTGCTACTGTTCTATTATTCAGTGATATCTGTGCATTCAGAACTTGGTGTCTGAACAGAAGACTGTCAAAGGTAATGGGACAAAGATGCTGAAAATGTGTCTCTATGCAAAAGTCATCGAAGAACTATGGTTAAAATTTTGACTGTATGTTCCTGAGTTGCACACGTGACATAATTGCTAGCTTTTACCATACTTCTGATTGGGATCTCTCCTGAAAACACTGGAATATGATTATGTTAGAATGTTAGATTATGTTTAGATTATGTCAGAAGAAATTTTTCTCTTTAACCCATTAGTTTTGCTGTAGATAATGGTATCATTTTAGACTGAACATTTCTGCTGAGCTTTTCTGTGTTATCACTGTTTATTGGTATTCAAATCCTATTTATGAACAACTTTCAGAGACAAGAAATATTGAAATGCAGAGAAAAGTTCAAATTTTGTTTATTTTACACTTATGACTAGAATTCATCTCTCTGTAGCCCAAAATTGAAGATTAATTTGAAGAAGTGGCCAGGAAAAACTAATGATGAATAGGTCTGCATGTCTAAAAATTGGATGCCCTTCACCTAAAATCATCTGGCTGTTAAGAAACCTGCTCCATTTACTGAAAAAATACTATGCTAGGCTCACATTCTTATTAGTGCTCTTGCTTTCCAAACTTCATTTGAGTCCTTCATACACTAAAAGAAAACCTGTCTTCATTTGTTGTGAATTATGCCATCAGGAGAAAAGAACAATCAAGACAGTAAGAGACAAAAGATTTTTAAGAAATCTGTAAGGAACAAAAACCCTGTTTCTTTCACCAGGTATGTTCAAGGTGTTAGACTTTCTTCAGCTAGACAGAACTAAAATAACTGAACATTCTCACTTACTACTGGCCTGGTTGTAGTAGGTAATGTCTTTCTGCTCAGATTTTCACCTTTCAAATCAGTATATCCTTTAAGTATGTGTAGAGTCTCAGCCAAATGAGAATTAAAGTATCCATGTGTACCTCAGAGCAAGGTTATTTTTACTGCAGGAACTCTTTTCTAATTAAGTGACTGCTGCTGAGTTTGTGAGCAAAGAAAGGGCCATTTTCTGATTCATACTAACATATGATGACTCTCAGTCATCTAGACGTTTGATTTCCCATTTGTTTATACACCCCCACTAACTTGCTGTGGACTTCTCACAGAAATAACCACTAACTGATAAGCAGACATGGGTCTGTGGGCATACATCACACAATATTTATGATAATTTAGGAGGAATATGATTGTCATTATGATAAAAAAACCCCGATATGAATAACTATAATAATCCTGCATAATCAAAATCAATCCAAACTTTTCTCCTGAGCTGCCACCTATTTGCTAAAGCCTGAATTTATAAAAGAACTTTTTTACATTACTAGTTCCACAAATACCTTTTTGTGGCAGGAGTTGAAGTCAGATTCCTATAGTGCACAAGCATGGGGAGAAGGACACCTAAATTCTAGATTATATGTAAGTACAGGTCTGATAGCTGTATCACTTATTTGGATAAATCTCCTAAATCTTGAGTATATTACCCATGTTTAGTGAGTCTGAGATAATTTTGGGCTTTTCATCATATGTGCTTGTAGACTCTTAAACTTTCTCTCTTAGGCTGTAACTGCTTTTATGAAATAGAAAATGGACTAATCTTTGTAATCATTTCAAACAGAAGAAAACTGCCACTCCCACTTATAGAGTACTGAAGAATTAATTATCAGTAGAAATACTTCAAAAGATCTACATAAAACTTTGAAAAACTTGTATCACTGGGGGTTTTTTTCATACTTATCATCAATATTTAATGTTTTGCAAGTATTTAGTTTTGATTCTTTTTCTGTCCTTAATGCTTATTTTTTCAGCTGATTCCTGTGTTCTCCAAAGTTTTTCCTTGAGTGCTGTTTGATAAACAGTTGCTGGGTATTGCAGATTTTCTTTTGACTTGTAGAAATACAAGCTCTCAAAGTTGAGTGTTATGGATTCATGTATCTTTTGAATTCTCACAGAGTCACAGAATAGGTCATGTTGGAAGAGACCACAGGGAGACATCTCGTCCAACCTCGCTGCTGAAACAGGGGCATCCCAGAGCATATGGCGTATGATTGTGTCCAGGCAGTTCTGGAATATCTCCAGTACAGGAGGCTCCACAACCTCTCTGGTCAACCTACTCCACTTTTCTTCTATGAAATATTCAATTCTCTGTTAGGTTAAGGGTGTGCAAGTTTATTTATTTCACTTAAGCTTCATAAACCATGTTGGCTATGTGGGTGGAGCAGTGAACAATGACTAAAAGGGAAATATCCAAGGACTTTCTCATGGCGACTCCCTTCTTTGAACTTTGTACTTGGAAACAGTTCCTGTCAGTATTTCACTTTCTCTCTCAAAGTGATAAAAGTAGCCAGAAGCCCAAATGCTTTTTACTTTCATTATTCAAAAAGGTTTGTCCGCTTCCACTTAAAAAAAGACTTACAAAATGTATCTTAAAATTTCAGCTGCTAAATGCCTGGCACTGTGTAAAACTGGAATTCATGCAAAAAGAGAAATTCCTTGCCTGGACAGCTGTGAAGTCAAGTAGCAATGATGCAGAAAGCCTGTTTTTCCCAGACACAAGGAGACCCTGCAGTGAAACATCATAAAGCTCAACATTGCACAGCTTTCCATACATAGGAATGCTGAACTTGTAGTATATTTATATATATATATATATGTGTGCGTATGTGTGCGTGTCTGTGTGTGTCTGTGTGTGTCTGTGTGAATCTGTGTGGGTGTGTAAAAAGATGTCAGAATTGTTTGTTTGTTTGGATTGTAGATTATCATCTTCCTCTGATTTGGTGTTCATGCAAACAGGACAATGAATCCAAACTGATCATTTAAACTTTTGGGACTTACTTAACCCTAGGTTAGATTCTTCAGCATTGTTGATCATGTCCTCAGATCTATAGAGAACTTTCAAGCTGCTTAACCATCTAACAATGAAAAATATTAGATAGAACGGTAGCATTTAACATGCCTTATAACAGATGTTTTCCTCTTGTGGTGTTCTAATTAATAAATTGCATATCCAACTGTCCCAAGTAAAATCTATAGGAAGACTGATTACTTTGAATTCCATCTTTAAGTTTGTAAGTGATTCTCAGTGTTAGCTGAAAGATACTTGCCAGACAATGAAAAGCAGGATGTGGAGCTGGGGGGAGAGGGGGGGTTCTGAAGTTGTAAATTAGTTCACTTCTTTCAGATCAGTGTTTCCATAAACTGAAATTCCAAATTTACTTGCTCCTAAATTTGTAACCATTTAAATACTAGGTCTGGTTTGTTTGGCTTTTTTTCAGAGATGGGATGACACATTTTCCTCTCAGTTCTGTAGTGCTAAAGGCAACAGGGATCTAGTCTCACGTGTCATCCAAAAAATTGCTACACTGTATTTCAGACCATCTGTTTCTTAGGAAATATTTTCAGATTATGTCAAATTTTCATTTCAATTTATGTTTATTAAGGTAGCACTGCCCATATTGCCATGATGGTTTCATGTTTGGCAGTCAATAAGCTGATATTCACTCCTATGACATGAAAAGGTCAAAAATGGGCTATATAAACTTTATTTGTTATCGTGCAATTTTTCCCATTTGAACCTAGGTAGTAAATATTAAGTTTCTTGGCATTCTCCCCCATACACAAAAAAACCACAACCCCCGCAAAAAAACCCACAAAAAACCCCAACACACTCTCCCCCCCACCATGTTTAGAAAGTTTATTTGATGAAGTCTAGTCATTCCTTGGTATTAGTATATTAATTGATAGTCCATTAGCACAGGAAGTCAAAAAAATCTTATTGCAAACACTCAACTGAAGGTTAAAAAAACACACAGGATCAGAATGTTGGCATAACATTTTTTCTTTAGGATCATTTTGTGTTTCAAAAGTAATTGCCAAAGTAAGCAACATCTTAAGTGCTTTGGATTGTTTTGTTGACATCTTTATTATTTATTAGTTATTGGTGGACAACAAGCTGTCCATGAGCCAGCAGTGTGTCCTGGTGGCCAAGGACAATGGAGTCCTGGGGCGCATCAGGAAGAGCACTGCCAGCGGATCAAGGCAGGTGATTCTGCCCCTCTGCTCAGCCCTGGTGAGGCACATCTGGAGTGCTGTGTCCAGTTCTGGGCTCCTCAGGACCAGTGGGACATGGAGCTGCTGAAGCTGGTCCAGTGGAGTGACAAAGATGGTTGGGAACAGGAGCATCTGTCTTGGGAGCAAAGGCTGATGGAGCTGGGCCTGTTCAGCCTCAGGCAGAGATGACTGAGAGGGAACCTCGTCTATGTCTGTGACTGTCTGAAGGGAGGGTGTTAGTGGATAGATCCACTATCCAGTTAGGCTCTGCTCAATTGTGCCAAGCAATAGGACAAGAGGCAACGGGCACAAACTGACACACAGGAAATTCCACCTGAACATGAGGAAGAAATTCTTTATTTTGCAGTGACCAAGCACTGGAACAGATTGAACAGAGAGGTTGTGGAGACTCCCTTACTGGGGATATTCAAGAACTGTATGGACGCAATCCTGTGCAATGTGCTCTGGGATGATCCAGCTTAAACAGGGAGGTTGGACCAGATGACTGTCTTTGGTCCCTTCCAACCTGATCCATTATGTGATTTTACTTTCATAATGATTGTGAAATTACTATAATAATTTGTAAAACTCCCTTCTTCAAACTGCGTTTGAATTGCATCACCATGTTAAATAAAGCATTATTTTATCATACCCATAGTGCAATCTAACAAATTTGAGTCAGCAATTTGGTGGATAGAATGTTTTGGTGACAGTTCCCATTTGGTATACTGACAAATTCATCAAAAGTCTGACTCAACAAAATCAGTGTTTCGAGTTTTTCAGCAAATGTCTAAGGGATTATGACTGAAGCAATCTTATGTACAACAGCACTTACTGCAAGACAGAAATAACTTTAAAAAATAATGATTTGGAGGGATTGAAAAGTTTATTTTTCTCCTCATGGATTTTTCAGGCCACTAAGGATTTGGTCATTCTATTATTAAAACTGATGTCAAAATCCTCAATAATTTTGGTGGGATCAAACCCAAAAGAAAATGGAGTTCTGTGAAAATACCAAACCCATAATATAAATACTGCAAATATAAGTTACTATAATTTTGATCTAGATTTTTTAATAGTAGCTGAGTATCTTGCCCAAGGGTTATTTTTTTGTCTCTTAAAGGCAAACCAGAGACTCAAATGTCAAATCCAAAGTATATCTTTATTACAGTTTGTCACAGCTGAAAGTCTTGAATGCAGAAATAAGGGCACTGATTACTGTAATCTATACATTCATTTTCTTCCATCCCCAGTTCTCTTCTGTGAGTGATATTAGTCATCAAATAAGTCTGACAGCTAAACTTACAAGATTGCTGTTTAATCCCTCAACAAGTTTCCATTTGATACAATTTCAGAAAAAAAATTGTGAATCTGAATTTTTATTCTTTGATCCCTAGAACTAAATGTACCTACTGGCTTTACACAGCTAGAAGTAGAAGTATTTATTTACCAGGAAAAATGACGTGTTAAATGGTCAGAGTACCGTGTACCTGTATACCCCTGCCACAGAGGTGTCACCCTGAAGGATTTAATTCTTTTGAGTAGTGAATTGGTCATTTAAATTGAAGAAAGGATTGGGAGTTTGTCACTCAGCATCATAATAGGAAGAATCAGAATAAGTACAACTAGCATCCATTCACATAGTAATCTAAAGCTGTTATTTATTTAGGAATGCTTTTGAGCTACTGCGATAAATTAATTCCCATTGCTAATGACCTCATTCCCAAGATTTCTGATCATTAGTGTTAAAAGGGAAGAGGTCAGGAAAATTCCACATGAAAAAGGATGTGTGTGTGTTGAGGAGAGTGTCTTTTTAAAATCAGGTCAAGGAAAGACCATATACACAAAAGTGAAGCAGTTTGTACATATGGATTTAGCATTGAGAAAACTCTGAGAATGTAACAAATAGTGCCATAGTCTTTAGTCTGGGCAAAATTGTTTTTGATTGAACAACAGCTAATAAGGCTTAAACTGCACAACTGAAGGAGCAGAATAATGCTTACAATTGTTCTTTCTAAATAATCCAACATCAGTAGTCACTTTCAGGGAACAACCTTCATGTGAGCACTCAGAGTGTAGCAAAGTCATGTAAGTACAGTTGGAAAGGTTAGAAACAGCATCATCCCCATATTGGCTCTGTCAGTGCAGGAGTGATAAAGCACACATGGCAACCAGGGAACACATTAAGAATTTACCAGCTACAGCAACAGTTCTTGCAGAACTTCAGTTTCTCTTCAAGTTAAATACACAGTCCCTTTTTAAAGGAAATTGTAAAGAAAAAATCACTTTTGCAATGAAGTCACATGCAGTGTCACAACCACTAAAACAGGCTCTTTGTCAAATCCCCTCATCAATCTCTTCCCTAACAAGTTTACTTTTGCCCAGGTCCTCATCTGCACAAATAATCTTTTGGGAAGAAAGATGGGCTACATCCTCTCTTTATTAAGTGTCTAACTTTAGACAGCCATTCATGTCTTTAAAGGGTCTAAAGAAGTCAGCTCAGGCCACCTATTTATTCCTTAAGAAGCCCAGTTCTCTGTCATATGCTCCCATCACCTATCTGCAAGTGATATGTGAAATTTGGCCCCCAGACCACCTCTAAAGTCCACTCAACATTTGGCAAATCCTTTGACAAGGAACTCTGTTAGGCATATTTTAAGCTGTATACACATATTTGTTTAATTTCTTCTTCATCTTACAGGAAGAATTTGAAAGTTGAAGCGTTTCTAGTAAGTAGTTATTTAAAATAGAGTGAAAGTAGCCATCTGTCTTGTTTCAGTTTTATCCTGTTGCCTTATTAACCCACATTTTATGGTACTGGCTATAAATATGAGACAGAAGTGTATTATTAAAAGGAAATTTAACAGGGGAGATTAGGTAAATAAGAGAAAAAATAGCAGTAGGAAAAGTGAAAATGGGAACAGAAGAAAAGACTGGGAACAGAAAGAGAAAGAAGGGTAGGATAGGGAAAAAGTAAATGTAGAAGCAGTGTATTGTTGTTCTTGCTATCAATAACATAATGTAATTAACTATCCTATAACTCCCCAATTGCAGAGGAGCTGGGACAATTTCAGCCCACTTTTTCATATCTCTACTACTTGGCAGATACTATTGTGCTCAAATTAACATGAAAAAATGAAAAAAACCTTGATTTCAGAATGCCTAGACCTCACATATGGCAAACACGATAGCCAGAGATGCAAATAAATTAAGAAAATTGAAAAGGAATAAGAAAGGCTTGAATAATTGCTGCCAAAAATCTGATTAAAGGCTTGAACCTCTCATCTTGTATATGTAAACTTGTACTTTGACTCAGTATAAGACTTATCTGCATGGAAGAGCTGTATGTATATATGCATGTATGTATGTATGTATAATTGACCAGGATTGCAATGGTACTGATGTTATGTCCTTCCTCATACAGGGAGAGTTTCATTTCAACTGCATTTTAACAGCAAGAGAGTTCTCCCAGAATCCCTAACTCTAAGAGCTGCTTCCCCTTTAAAACCTGGGCAAAGTTCAAATCCAGTTTAAAAATCTATTTCTTTACTAAACTGTTTGGAGGTTGTAGGAATTATTTTTCCATACTTTCATATCTTTTTTTGTCTTCTTTTTTTTCCCCCAAAGGAAAAATGGGTTGTTATGAAGTGGCAAGTGTTCATCGTGTCAGGCATGTGTGACTGTAAGTCCTTTTTTCAGATACATAAAACAATGTCCTATTACAGTATCATACACACTGTCCAGGGGAGAACAGGTACACAAGGCAAAACAATGGATTTTGAGATTGATTCTTCAGAAAGGCAAAGCTCAGATTTTACGGTTTGATAAACTCATGGCAGTCCCAGTAAGGTAAAGGGAGGTTACATCTCACATCAGAAGACAGAACATCAAAACCTTCTTTATCCTTCTGCTTACTGGTATAAACAAAATTAACTCATCTCAAACTGCAGGGTTTTTAATCAGAATGGAATTTTTCACTGCTGTGCATTGAGATAAACATATAACCTCAGGTTTATAATTTAGAGAAGCATGTGAGGGGATGAAAAGACTAAAATGATCATGGTTTTATTGATGCATCTTATAAAACACATTGTTTTGATATCCAAGGTAATAACTCTGGCCTGTAACTTACGGGTTTTTTTTCCCCATTTCTTCTTGTGGTGCCATTGAGCTGCATGTAAGAAAGAGTACACATTTCATAGGTTGGATGATCTCCAAGGTCTTTTTCAACCTAGTTGATTCTGTGATTTCATGGACTTTGAACCCTTCTTTGCATAGGTGCATGGGAGTACCTAGAGAAAGCTACCTGCTTTGGGAAAAGAGAAAATATTTATGAAAATAAAGGCAGCCTTGAGATATTCAAAGTTTATATTTCTTTCCTCCCCACTCTCAGCTCAAGGTAGCCAATGTCTAGTTACATTTCCCAAATGTTCCGCAAGTGTAATTGGCATAGAGTAGATAGTGTTCCTGAAACATCTTATTTCAGGTGAAGTAGGAACAGGGTAACTTTCATTTTCCAATAAATCATACAATATTCAAATGTTAGTAAGTAGGGAACTGCATACCACAAAGGAGACTAGCAGCTTTACTGGGAGAGTGAAGCTTTGGCAGGGAGCACAGCATCATTTTCCTAACACAGAAAGTAAGCATATCAGGGAAATGAGGAGAGGAAAAATCTGCTTTTACTCTCAATATAAGCATAACCTTGTGTCTTCTGGAAAAGCAGTAGACTATTATCTCAGTCATCAGGCACAACTAACCAGCAAAGGCTGTGGTGGTAGAGTGGTAGAGTGACATCATTTTGAATAATTTTGAAGTATTCATCAGTTTGAAGGCAACATTTCTGAAATAATGCTCATGTAGTCTGGCTGCCTGAATTCTTATGAGGCCTTCAAGCTAAATTCTGTGTAGTAAGGTGTGAATATCTGAACATTTAAATGTACTCCATAAAATTGCAACTTAAGGTCAAAACAGGATTATTACCATGGTGTCCACATTAATTCCATCAGCTGGGATATGAAGACAGTGATCCTGTAGTTTTGCCTGATGCAGAGTTCCATGGACAATGTGACCATTAGATGCACAGCTGCAGATGTCATGGCCCTGCACAGATGTTCCCAGGTGCTGCTGCTTCTCCTGGTCTTCTGCAGGATCCAGGCTCTTCCCTGCCTGTCCCATCTCCGGGTTTCATAGGAGGTGGCAGATTTCCAGTTGCCATGGCACTGCTCTTGTGAGCAAGTCTCCCTTAAGCAGCACGAAACTGCTTTGTGGTTTTGGGTGTCAATCTTTTTATTGTGTTGGTGTCGCAGATGTTTACAAGAGAGAAGGGCAGAAATTTTCAAAGCAGTGATACATTTCATTTTGCAGTGTTTGTGTGCCTGAGATGACATGCGGTTTGAGTTATTTTTTTCTTTTTTTTTTC
>VXBB01007123.1:25272-35387 GCA_013399915.1 Illadopsis cleaveri | reverse complement strand
TTTTTTTGGAGGGATTGGTTTGTTTTGTGGGTTTGGGGTTTTGTTTTGTGTTGCTTTGGAGTTCTTTTGTCCACAGGTTCCTCAGCACTTAGGAATGAAATTTGTTTAGATAATTGTAGGGAATAAGCTGCACAGTAAATTCTGCGTGTGCACAGGTGTGCACAGAAGAACCACAAGCAAAACAGCAGATGTTCTCCTGGGATGCACAGGCTATACAAAATCCTCACAACACTTCTTTCTTACGTGACACTGCACAAAGAGTTAACGGAAAGTGAGCAGGAGAAATGACGCAAGGGAGAAATTAGGATGCCACTCTTGTACGTGCTCAGAAGATTGTCCTTGCTGGGATCAAGAAGGCTGTCAGGGAAGTGTGTGAATCTGTGACTATATGTACCCAATGTTGCTTAACCAGCATCTACCTGCTGGGGACCACAGCCTGGTCTAAAGGTTGCAAGAGTTGCTGCTCAATAGCCCAAACCCCAATTCCAGTGGGCAGCACTCTGGAAAAGCTTAAAAGAGGTAGTGTGATGTTGAGTCCAAGCTGTTACTGCTTCAGAAGACATGAGGCTATCACGGCTAAAAAGACAAGCAAAAAAAGTTTATGTGTGCAAGTAGGACAAGGGGCATAAACCCTGTACCTTCTGCTGACAAGCCTTGATTAACAAAAGGGGATGTGTATAGTTGTAGCAAAGTGTGTTTCTCAAGTAGTACTTCTGTATTATCAGGAACTGTGTGGTCACCAAGACCCTCAGTGACATGATGGAAACAGATGGAACATGTCAAGATTCACAAAAAGAAAATCCAGTGGATCTCCCATCTGAAAAAGATTTAAACCCTTTCAGTCCTTTCAGTTTATAACCCATTCCAAGAACACGATGCACAGCTATCACATTTCCTTGCAGAGGATACATCCTGTTGTCTGAGGCAGGCAGTTGTCTTCCAAAGGTTAAGTAACTTGTTGGGAATCATGAAGTACTACTCTAAGCAGATTTATACAACAGTAAGTGGCTATTAAACTATAGCTTTCTTAGTTGATGTTGAGAGAGGTGTCTTGCTGCTGCAAGTTGTTTTGTAATTACATTGAATTGTCTACTGTGACTCTGTAATTAAAGATTTAATGTAGTTATCAGAGTAAAATTGTTATCTACTGGGTGGTCTGAGTAAATGACTGCTGTAATAATTTTGATCTGTTTTGTGTGTTCTTTACCCACATGGAATATATGCTTTGGGTATGTCCCACAGGAATCTGCTTCACACTTTGAAACAGAATGGTTTCATTATTTAAAATATTGTATTTAATTTTTTGTTTTATTTAAACATTGGATAATATATCTGTTAAGACTCTCTTGCCATCTTGAGTTTGCTGTTTCTTTTCCCGTGTGCCATAGGAAATATGGTCAAATAAGGTATAATATTTCATTAGATGATGGATGATCAAAGCTATAACCAAACCACTGGAATATCATACAGGTCATGGTAATTAGTCCTAATCATAGCAAAAAAAGGTCCAATTTTACAATCAAAGCGAAAAGCTTGACATTTTCCTCTGTCACGTTGTTGATAATAATACTGTACTATGAAAGGCAAAATACTAATGTCTAGTATTAATCAATTTGTTTCAGAGTTGTGGGTTACATTCCACAGGCTTTACACTTTTCCATTAAAACCAATAGGGTTTTTTCCTTTGACTCCAGCAATCACAGGACTTAGTCCCTTGTGACTTTTCTCCCTGTTTTCTAATCACTAAGCTACCTCATGTGTTGAGCAAAGCAGTGTGGTTATACTATTACTCTGCCTAAGTAAGCTGTGTGTATAATTGAATCAGAAAACACCCAAAAAGAAACTGCCAAATGAATTTCTACTGCTTTCTGTTACAGAAAAAGAAAACAATAACCTGACATACTGTCATTGCCATTGCTGGTGTCATGACTTCTGTTCACAACTACCATTGCATGGGTGTGATTGCTGCAATTTGACTGCTGGGAAGTCATGTTACAAGGCTCACAGTGGGCTGCTGGGCAGCTTCATGGCACATTTCTTTCTTTGTGACACTGAACAATACAGAACTAGTCGTGCTATTAGTGTAAATACAGCCATCTCCAATAAAGGTGGCATAATAAGTGACTAGCAGACCTGCTGGCAAAGAACTTCCAATTTAAGTCACACAAGTAAATAGAGCAGGAGCCAGGGAGGCAACTGCTCACAGGTGGAGTACTTCCCAGAATATATGGGTTTTCAAGACCATCTCAAAGAAGGAAAGGAAATAAGAATAAGCTTCTTTTTTCTTTTCTTTTCTTTTCTTTTCTTTTCTTTTCTTTTCTTTTCTTTTCTTTTCTTTTCTTTTCTTTTCTTTTCTTTTCTTTTCTTTTCTTTTCTTTTCTTTTCTTTTCTTTTCTCTTTTCTTTTCTTTTCTCAGTTTCTTTTTAATTAGCATATGCAGTATTTTTATGAAAAGAGGTAAATTAGGAACTGGGTAATTTTCATTAACCTCTGACTAAGCTGCAAATATGGAAAAAGATGAACAAAATAAAAATGCAGATGTGTGGTGGTAAGTTATTGGTTTCTAGTGAATGTTTATGTGAAGATTATTAAACTTCAGCAGTAGGTCTGGATCTCATGCTTGCTACTTTATTTAGCATTTTCCTAGATCATGCTCAAATTCTGAATTTTATCAGAAAACTAAAGTATTTCACTGACTTTGGAACAATCAGAACAAAAAATCTGGTGTTCCTGGAGGTCTGCTTAGGTAATGATCACTGATTGAGTGTCAGGGATGTTTCTAATCACCAGTGACTCAGGGAAGATTGTTACATCCCACCTTTATTCCCCGAGTAAGACACACAGTGAATCTTTTGCAGGGTCATGAGAACGACACATTCAATCAGTTGATATGAGATAATAATTTCTCAGAGAAAAGAGGAAATGTGGGAGGTTCACAACCAGTGCAGTTTTTAGCTGGGTTAGATGGCCAGAAGTATACAAGAAACCTGGAAAATGAGCTGGAGCAGCTGCCTGGCTGCCCCCTGTGGGGGCTGCAGTGTGGCATGGGTAGTTCAGGAGGAATGGCCCATGCCCTTCTTTCTTTGGGTACTCTGGCAATTTCAGGAAATAGTCCACCTGATACAGGCATACCCTTCCACTTCATCACAGCTTGAGATCTCTGAGCAAAGAGCAAGCTACATGTTTGGGAAGTGTCATAAATATTTCTATTACCCTTTTTTTTAGGTCTTGCACTAAAAATGTCACTAGTTTGAAGCAAGCACAACATACCACTGGTATGTCACAAAGAATAACCGTACAATTTAAAATACATAATTTCCTAATATATTACTTTTGTGGCTGTGCTTCCTAGCTATGGAAAGAAGGAGTTCCCTGGGAAAAAGAAAAATCTCTTCTCAATGTGACTTTGCTTCTGTATTTAAATTGTAATTTATATCTGGGGAGGGTAGGACACAGAGAAAATATGGGGGAATGGAAACAATTTCTTTGGTTAGTATGTGGACGACTTTGCATTGCTTTTTTTTTTTTTTTTTCGAAAGGCCAGTTGTTCATCAGAAATGTGAAAAATTTTGAAATGCTGTGACTGGAAACCTCAGCCATTTGCTCAAAACACATGTTTTAATATCATCCATGCAGTTTCTGAGCTTTACGGGAACAGCAACCAGTGCTGACCAGCTAGCCAAAAAGTAACCTCTGTACATGGAAGTGAATATAAAGGTTTTCCACATTTCCTACTGGATCCTTATCTCACAGCTAATCACACAGATCAAGTAAAAATGGAATTTGATTGACGTCACTCCACACTAGAATTTTAATGTTGCCAGAAAATATATGCCTAAGGAGCTTGCTGGTCTTAGTGATTTCTGTGATCTCTTATCTCTTACACCTAAACTGCATAAGAAAAATAAGGAAAAATAAGGAAATATGCTCAGTAATGTGTTCCAAATAAATTCTACCTCATGAAAGCTGTATGTAAAGAGTAAGGAAAACTAGCTGTCTTTCCCTAAGCAAATGTGTAAATGAAAATGTGGCAATCCTATTTTGCTACTTGTCAATTAAACTCTCCCTTTTTTGGCACTATTTCTAATGTGTTGGATGTGGCATTGTGCTGAAGAATGTATTTGTGGTAATAGGAGCATTAAGTGCTAATATTGTATCAACACAATGGCTCAGGAAAGAGGAGGTAAAGAATATTCTGAACTGGAAGGGACCCACAGGGATCATGTGCTAAAGTAGCCAGTCTTTCTGCTCTAAAATGTTCAAACCATACTTTAAGTTATAACTGCTATAAAATTAATATGAGATTTCATATTGTCATGAACCCTCACTAGCTCAACAGTACTTCTTATTTGATATTTATTCCTGTGTGCAGTTTACAATTAAAAATCATCAGGAACTATACAAATGTATTTTACACTGTAGAGTGCCAACCACAGAAGTCCTCATACCATCTTCAAAAATCTAAACATGATGCTATCTGTTTCATCACTTTTGTCAGGGGAGCACTGCTTCTTCATGGCCCAGGCAATTCTGTACTGGGAATTAAGGGCTGTTTTGGTTAGGACACATCCATGTAAATTTGCAGCTTAGCATTATTTGGATCTGCATTTTCATGCTAATATCTGTCTTTATTTTTAATTCTGACTTTTTATTATCCGTCATATCACTCACTGTACTTTCTTGTTTTAGCTGAAAAACAGAAGTACCAATGGAGCCTGAAAAAAAGTTGTTTCTACCTTTCCAGGCTGGGCGGGTAATACAGTCTCATGAGAACAATGAATCCTATTTTGGTATCCAAAATCACTTAAATAGGTCAGGAGGAGATCCAAGCCTGTGCTTTGTATTTCAGAATCAGAGAATCACAGACTGATTGACACTGGAAGGGATCTCTTGAGGTCATCTAGTCCAGCACTCCTGCTCAAGCAGGGCCACCTAGAGTGTTACTCTGGATCATGTCCAGATGGTTTTTGAATATCTCCAAAGTTGGAAACTCCGTAACCTCCCTGAGCAATCTGTGCCAGTGCTTAGTCAACCTTACAATATAAAAGTGTTTCCTGATGTTCAGAGGGACCATTCAGTGTTTCATTTTTTTATTGCTTTTCAGCGTGTCACTGAGCATCACTGAGCCTGGCTTCATCTTCTTCATACCCTCCCTTGCGGTGTTTATGTCCATTGATGAGATTCCCCTTCAGCTTTCTTTGTCCAGCTGAACAGTCACAGCTCTTCCAGTTTTCAGTCATCAGACACTTCTAGTTGCCACAGTCAAGGATTTTTGGGAGTGGCCTCACAATGATGTCATAGCATGTGGAACTTCAGTAAGTCCAGTTTAGTTAGGTATTACTTGACGTGATTCTTTTTCAAAAAGGGTACATCTCTCTTGCTCCAGATTTCTCCCATGGTCTCCGCAATCTGAGAATGCCAAAGGCCATCCTGTCTACTAAAGACTGAAGAATTCAGCAATTCAGCCTTTTCCATGTCCTGAATAAGCAGGTCCCTTTGTGCAACAGGCCCCCACTTTTTCCTCACCTATGTATTCATATACTTACTATATGTAGTTATTAAATGTACTCACCCTTCTTGTCTTTGACATCTTTGCTGCATTAAAGTCTATTTGGGCTTTTGCTGTCCTAATTTCTTGGATGTTTGGACAGTATTTCGGTATTTTTCTAAGTTTATCTGTATTTGCTTCCACCTTCTATACACTTCCTTTTTGTGTTTGGGTTTGGCCAGAAGTTCAATGGTCATCCATGCAGGCCTCCTGGCATTTTTGCCTGGAGGTTCTGCTCTTGAGTTTGGAGGAGGCAACCCTTGAACATTAACCAGCTATCTTGGGCCTGTCCTCCCTGCAGAAGATCATCCCATGGGACCTTTCCAAGCAGATCTTTGGAGGGGCTAGAGTCTGACCTCCTGAAGTCTAGGGTTGTGATCTTGCTTTTTACCTTCCTCACTGACCTCAAGAGCCTAAGGTCCACAATCTCACAGTCACTGCAGGCAAGGCTGTTCTTAAAACACTCTATCACACAGTGATCTTAAGATGCTCATTTATGACACTTTCAGACTCACATTTCCAAAAAGCCCCTAGTTATTAATGAATATAAAACCCAGCAGAACATCATTCCTTGTTAGCTGAGCTGGTTTTGGTTGAGTTTTATTCAAAATGAGCTTTCAAATATTGACATTGCAGACATATTCTGATTGCTAAAGCCATTTTCTTGTATGATCATTCTGATGTCACTCTGGGAGTCAGAGGCACACCATCCAAGGTTTTAACTGCTGGAACCAAAGCCCTTTGCAGTGAGTGGCTCCAGTGAACTGATGGTGCCCTGTTTGACTCTCCACATCTCACATCCACACTGTCAGACAAGTTTCTGTTCTTGGCTCGACCCGGGTTCCCATAGCAGAATGCGACCTCTGGTTCCCCGTAGTAATACATTGTGGAGAGGCAGCACAATTAGTGCACAATCTGGGTGCCCCAGGAGGGACCCTGAATACAGGAATCCTTGACCCTTGCAGTCATTGCACATTCTCTTTGCAAACTCTTCATGTTCTTTTCATGTACCTCTTAGTCCAATGGTTTTATTTAGTCTGAGAACTTCTCGCTGTTCATTGGATCCTAGAGAGGCTCTGAGTGATGGCTGTCATTCCAGGATTGTGCCCTTTGTTAGGTAGAGGTTCCTTCACAGCTGGTTGTCTGGGGCTGAAGCCTTTTCCCACCAGCCAGGCCACAACCTGCAGCTTGCACTCCAAGCTACCTGCGCTGTGTTCTGCAAGGTTGATGATCTAGACGAAGTTTAATTTCAAGATGTCATGTTAGGAGATCATTGTAATTGTTGAGGCAGATCAATATGGGGTGCTGGGGAAAGCAATGCCTGACATGAGAACTCAGCAGTGGTACTCCTCGTCTTGGGCAAAGGCAGCCAATCCCCAGGTGATTGTCTGTATCTTGCATCTGCAGAAACTTATTTCCTAGGACTTATGGGGCTTACAGGAATCTTTCCAAAAATCTGTGTTTAAAATGATTCTTCAGCTAAAGATAGAAATAAAATGGCAGATAAAGCTAGTAAAAAGAGGAGGAAAGTGTAATTTCTCTAACATAGGAGTACACTGTGACTACAGAATGATAGAAATATGTATGAGAATCAATGTGCTTTTAAAATTTGATACCAAAAAGATTAGCTGAGCAAGTCTGAACCCCATTTCAGTGGGTAAGTCTGCTTCCTCAAGAGAATTCACTGGTGACCAGCAATCCTTCATTAAATAAACTGCTGTTGACTTGGGACAACGTTATTGTATTTTACAATGCTGCTAAGCTTGCCAGGCATAAACTACCCTAGCTGTGTAGGTGCCAAGCAAGTAGAACAGGTGAGCAGCTCTTTACTTCTCTGAAAACAAAATGGATGCCCAAATCCAGTCTATAAAAATGTACACTAGAGGACTTTTTCTCATCGGGCCCCCAGGAGGCTATTTTTACAGGGGAAAAAGTTTTAAAAGAAGTGTGATGTTTATGTAATCAGCATCAGCAGTTTGTATTGCTTACTTTTTTAGTGGTTATTTGTTTCAAAATAAATTCCCTGCTAAGACAAGTAATATATTTACAAGAAGATATTTCTAGAAAATGCCTTCTCTGCCCTTGCCCCAATGTTACTTTCATTCTTAGTTTCACACCTGTTAAAACTGACCTATCACAAACTACCCAAATGATTGCATTGCTTGGACTCAGGAGGAAAATATGTTTTGTTATTGCAGCAGAAATAGTTTATGCATTTTTTTTTTGTCTAAATAAAATACTCAGCTGACAATTATGTGAATACAGGTATTGAGAAATAATAATATGTTTGTAAATCAAATTGGATTAAAAGAAACCATATAAACTTAAAGTACAGCTCAGATCAAGAAAATTTCAGATCAGGTTATTTAAAGGACAGCTTACATATTCTTGTTTAGATAAATGTGAGATCTAAATAACCCCCCTGTATTTCTGTGTGAATTGATACATGCAAGTAACCAAGGTGATCACCAAACCACAAATGAAATGTAATGAGTAGATTTATTATATTAGGTCAGTAACTGAAGAGCTCCTAGACACCACTGTGCTGTAGAAACACAGGAAATGGGGTTACAGGCACAGCTAGGCTTGATCTGATCCCAGTGGGGCAGGGGACCCACCGCCTGCCCCGGGATGCCAACAGGTCTCAATCACTGTGCATCACAGTGCTGTGCTTTTGCGACCTCTGAGGTTTTTGATCTCTTTCCCAGCAGGACACTCAAGCCTGTCTGTTAGAGGTGCCTCTTAAGTTTCTGATAGCTTCTACATTATCTCTACAGAAGTTCTGCTTCTCAAAACAGGATAATGTGCAGCAAATATGTGAAGTTTCCAATATGAATATTCTTAGTCTGCCCAGACACAAGGTCACTTCGAGCAAACCTATCATCCTCCTCATCAAATCTTGCATTTTTAACCTTTTCTTCTCAACAATACTACACTAGCTGCCAAATCCTGTATTAACTGAGTGAAATAGGTTTTCAAAATGAAATGTTAAGTGAAGGATGTGCGTGAGTTGACACAGGCCGGCAGCCAGGACAACCACAAAACCACAGCTGAGATGCAAAGAGTAAAATTTATTTTGTTACTTCGTTAACCAGCGTGATCCCAAGGCAGTGTCTGGGCAGAGGCATTCAAGCAGGAGCACAGCCTCTGTCAGGCTCAGTCCAAGCTGGCAGGTGGCACACAGTGGGTCTGCTGTTTCCACCAGTTTCTCAAGGGCCTGTGCACACATAGCTCACCACCAAGCTGTGATCTCTCATTTTTTTTTGTGATCTCTGAACTTTGGTCCTCTTTCCCCCCAAAACAAGGTTCTTGAGCAGGTCCATGAGACTGCCTTCAAGTCTCTCCAAACACCTATGCTATCCCTACACAGAAATTCTATTTCTCAAAACAAACAGAGGGTAAACAGCAGTAGGTATAAGATGTGGGGTTCCCCACACTGTTATTCTCCAGGCCTTGGCATTCCCAGCTGCAAAGTCACCCTTCTTCCATTTTTAACCCTTTTCTCCTAACAGAAGGGATTTTATAGGGTAGCCCTATGTTTTGATTGATTTATTTTTAAAAATACCAAAAATATAATTGCTTCACAGCATAAATAAAAATCCAGGGCCACAGAAATTACTGTTGGATCAGAACACTGTTTCAGCTCTGACCAAGAAGTGCTTTAGGTATCTCAAAGGGACACACTGACATGGTTCTCTTTGGAACAGTCTGTTGTAAATCATGCTGTTCAACAATCTGACTCATGTCCCCAAACCACGAAGGTTCTTGCATTTTTAATAGTAACCAATCTGCAGTGCGGGATGATCATACTATTCATATTGATAAGGACAGTGGAAAAGAACATCATTTTACTCACTTGATAAGGATGGTAGAACAAAACAGCATTTTATTCTTATCAAATAAAGGGAACAATGTAGCCTTGAAGAAGCAGACAAAACAGAAGTCATATAAAACACAAGCAGGATGCCAGCTCAGCTCTGCAAGGCTGACAAAGTAGAGGTTACGTAAAATAACGATATTGCACTTACTTAAAAGCAGGGGTCAAGGAACAGCCACATTGAAAAGACACCACATGCTACAGACCACTAAAGAAGATCCCAAAGAGCTATATAATGACTTCCAACAAAGGGTGTGACTCTGTAAAGTGAAGTAATAAATATACATCAAGTAAGCAGGGGTATTTAATGAATATGTATTCAGTCTGTATGATAAAAACTTTGTTTACCCAATGCTAGGGCACTCAATTAAAGAAAATTAAGTATAAAGAAGGCCTGATTAGAAATACTCCAAACTATGTTAGAAAGTTCAGCCAATTTCAGTATCAATATAAATACATAGAATCCACCGAATCTAAGGTATTTTCTGGACAGTCTCTCTATTCAAATCAAGTGTACAAGACAAAGTAAATACATTACCTAGCAAAAGTACCTGATTAACTGTCTTGGTTTGAAAGACAGGTGTCTGCTAGGGAGGGGCAGGGCCTCCCTAAGAACGGAGAATTCAAATCCTCTCCCTCCAAATTATTATAATTCAGAAAATTAAAGGGGCTTTCAGGCAGAGGTATGGG
>VXBB01007123.1:0-25263 GCA_013399915.1 Illadopsis cleaveri | reverse complement strand
CAAAGGAGTGTAGCCAGGTGCTACAGCTTCTTTCCTTTGGCCCCTCTGTTCTGCCTGAGTACCTGTAAGTACCCAGTAGTTAGTTTCCTAGCAACTTATTGGAAAAATTCTATAAATAAAAAAGAAACACATCTATCCCCCAACATTAACTATTTTCATTCAGTTAAATGTCTATTTTTTCTTTTCACAGAATCACAGACTGGTCTGGGTTGTGAAGAATGTCGAAGATCATCCAGTTCCAACCCCAATAACTCTTGTGTTTTATACTTGTCCTGAAATTAAGAACTATCAAACCTCACGATTATTTGTAAGGAAAATCTTAGGATGTCTCCTGTTCCTCCTACATCCTGTTAGACATGTTTGAAAGCAGTAGCAGTAGTTTTGTGTAAGAGCACATTACCAATATTAACTAGAATTTGCAGTTGTGGTGAGGATTCTACTGTGTTCTGCATGCAGCTGAGTAATGCCCAGCACACTACAGGTCAATGACATTAAAATCTACATTTTGAGAGAGAACGTTATAGTATCAGGTAACTTAGTTGTCTCATTACTTTCAAACAGTATAAGAGTTATTGCATAAAGAGAAAATCTGTGTTCCTTCTATTTCCTCTGTTTTGGTTTGGTATATAGGTAGCTTTGCTCCTTGTCCTCCCCATGGGTCAGCTGGGGCGGAGACAAGCCCCTCATGCACATGGGGCACACACTTATGTTTCCAACACATAAAGTCTGCCAAAGTACCTAGAGGAAGCAGAAGTAAAAATAGGATGGATTTCAGAACTGGCTTTCAGAGAACCACTTTCATTCACACTGGAAATCTATAGAAGGGCTAAAGGTGTTTATTCTCCTAAGGAAAAAAAAGATTTCAAAGAGCCCAATGAATCCCTTTAACTTGAAGAAAAGGCATCAGACTGGAAAATGGAACAAACCCTAGAAAGGCAAGGTTGCAATTTTACAAGCAAGCACAAAGAAAAACTCACAGTCTTAAAACTTAACGGACTAACATCAGTGAGATCATCTATTGTAGTTTTCAACTGAGAGTTGTGTGTCTGGACATGAAAATACCCTGAGGGGGAATAAGAAGCACAGAAGTCTCACTTTTGCTGGCTGTGCTGTACTAACAGAAGCTGCCCTTCGGGTGGTGCTCTGGCTGTTCTGCTGTGCTCCGACGCCCCAGGAGGCTGCGCAGTCCTGCAGGGCACTGCTGCCCTGGGACAGCGAACAGGCTCCCTTGCACACATGTCATCAAACTAATCTTCATCCTTTTTAGTTTTCTTCTCAGAAACCTAGCCTGGTCTTTGGTATAGGAATTTACCAATCTTTTTCTATAGGTACCTCTCTTATTAGCAGCTTTTTACCATGATCAGTGGTTATTTGGTGTGTGATGTATTTTTATTGCTGCAAGACTGACATCTCTGCTCCCACTTTCCTCATTGCCGGCAAGAAGGGAAATCAAAGAGTCTGGAGAAAATCAAATGAAAGAAATACTTCTGTGCAGTGTGGTGCTATGCAATATCCTTCTTTGTATTCCTGGTTGAGACATGGTATGTTGCCCTTTCTGTTTGCTGGATGGAGAGGCAGCAAGAATTGGGAAGGGCGAGTGAACTATCTTTCACTTCAATACATTCCATTTCCTAATTATTGGCAACAATTGCTGGGGGAAAAAACTTCTTTACAGAACAGGCTTGTCAAGTTTTTCCACCTTCTATCGTCCCACCTTTTTAGCATAGAAATTCTCATGACTTTGGAGGTAATGTGTGCAAGGTTCCCAATACTTCCCCATACTTCCGTTACATTGCAAAAGCAGGAAATGTTGTGTGGGTACAAAGGGTGCAAGAACACAAACATCATTCTCCTAGCACTCTCAGGCTTGTGAGAACAATAACATTTCTCCAGACTAACTGATTGTGCTGTGTGTACACAATGCTTTCTTTCTCTCCTAAGTACCTACAACAAGAAAGGGAACAAACTGTTTGTCATCTGAGTATATTAGTGTTAGCATAATCAATTTTTCTATGTCAGAGCAAAGCTGTAGCTAATGCCACTAGAAACACCTTCCTGCCCACACATTAGAGAAACATAACTCCCTGACCCAGAATGAAGCCCCAGGTTAGAGTTTTCCAGTGTGGAGTGTCTTTGTAGTTCAGTTGGTGCCAGTTTTTGTTAAGCACCACGTGAATTAGAGGATGTCTTAATTTTCAATCAGGAGAGGGCTTCATTCTGAGTATGGAAACAGCACTAATGTTTTACCATTTTCTATGTGCTTTTCAAGTCTGCCAAATTGCCTACACACACAGATCACCTTTGTTTCATCATACAAGATTCTTCCTTTCTTAATTAAGCTTTTTTCNTTTTCCCCCTCACATCTGAGATCTGACATACTGGGAAATGCTGCAAGCTTATAAACATTTTTCAGTGTGTCACATTTGTCTGCCTGGAGGAAAATGGCTTTGCAGGAATATTCACTGAGTATTCTTAAGAGCTTCCTCTGCTCTGGAATTCAAGATTTATCTTGTTTGCTTTCTATTGGTGAACAACCCACAACTCTCAAATAATTTGTAAGTACTTTACTATTGGGACAATACAGTCAGGATGCAAATTACTAAATGGTTGGGGCCTTGCTTTTTTTAAAATATGGGGTAGGTATTCTTCATGGGTCCTAAGACCTTGGATTTTCAGGTGGGACTAGATCCTGCGTCTGCTTTGTCTTGGTTACCTCAAGAGCTCCTCACTGCAGAAGGCACCCCATGGGGCAGCATGGTCATAATTCTGGCTCATTGCAGTTCTGGGCATGTGCCACAGTAATTCAGCCTTCCTCTTACGCAGGTTTAACTAAGAAAGGTCTCAGCTCCTTACTGCTTCAGCAAGGAATATTACATATATGCAATATATCAATTACCTTGTACCATTTTTTCACAATTTTGTCTTTAAAATCTAGAGTCTTTTTAAAGGGGAGTAGATAAGCACCTCCAGTAATTTTGGGCAATAATTTAACTTCTCTGTGGGACAGATACTCTGGCATCTCCACAGCTTCCCAAGGTCTGACTTGGCTTTTATCAGTTGTCCCATTTTACAGCTGTTTGCGTTTTACCATATGAGCAAGTTGGTAAGTCCTTCTGTTTCCCATCTGGTAAATCTTGGTTCCAGAAAGCCACAGCACGAGAACCACAGTGCTGCCTTCCTTGTCCGTTGGGCCTGCACAGGCAACAACCTCTCAGTGTGGGTCCATGGTAGCCCTGGTGAAATGGCCAGCCTTCAAGCTAAGAGAGACTCAGGAAAGATTTTGCAACATAAACCAAATTAGCTGAATGCATCAGAATTTCAGATTGATTTTGTAACAATCCTGTTGTGACCAGGATGGTCACAGCAAGATCTCAAAGTGTCACTTGTGTCACTTTGAGACCTTGTTGTGACTATCCTGGACTGCCTTTCACAGCTGCTTTTTCATGACTTTTCTGATCTCCTAAAATAGCCTGAGATTTTTTTTCTTTTTTCTTCAAACACAAATTCCTTTGCTCAAGGAAGTTTATATTTCAATCTTGTCTCATGAAGAATTATACTACTCATGCAAAAGACATACTTATTTTGGACAATGGATTTAAATATGTCTACCAGTACTTTCTCCTACACCTCAAATTATAAATGGTCCCCCTTTGCATGGAAAGGTTTGGCCACCAGATCATGCCCCTAACTCTGTTTTAACCACAGGAGAATTTGTGATTTACTCATAAAAAGAAAAAGAAAACTGTGAAGAAGAACAGTAGGATGAGCCACTTAGTTATGCCCTTTCTAAACTAACATCTGTGTAATGTTCCTGTCTTTCATTTTTACCATTAAATGTATCACAAGTTGTTTCATCTGCAATTGGTATATTGCCTTCAGCTGATTTTGCTAAAGGCTGGAAGTTATATCCATGACGTAAGTATTTCATATCCTTCAAGCCAAGTCTCTATTTCCTGATATGCATGACAAAACCCCTCACCAACTACTGTTACACTGAGTTCAGCAGTGAGATCCCTGGAAATGCAGTGGGAGTCGTTACCAGACAGGCTGAGCCATGCTGGCAGGTTCTGGAGGTACGAGGTTTAAACAACACAGAGTTTCTCTGTCCTTATGGTTTTGTCTTGGTACCTAATATTGACAAACCCTTCTTTTTCTTCTTTCTTTTTTTCTCTATTTTCTTTTTTTATTTTCCCAGACCTTCTGCTACTGACAGTGGTAACTTAGATCTTCTGTAATTTTGAAAACACAGGCTTCTTCAATAGATTGCTAGTTAAATCAAGATATTACTCTGACTTTCAAAGATCTTAACGCATTGGGAAGAACACAGATTCAAAACAATTTCCTGTGAGAGAAGAAATTACGGAATTAAAACTTTACTTGAATTATAAATGTGAGTTTATTTTTAAACCATATGAAAGCTTTGGTGTGGATATGACATCTAAGGACAGAGACAAAAATAAAGGACTCTGGTAAGATCTCATAAAAAGGTGGAGCAAAATATAAACTGAGAAAATTACCCGGGATTTAAGCAAGTACCTACAAACCAATAATCTCTCAAAGTAAATGCACCTGGTACATGTGATATAGAAGGAACATTAGTTTTAAGTAATGCAGAAATTAAAAGCAATTCACCTTTTCAGGGAAACATAAGAAATGTTTTTTAGGTTGTTTGAAATAATAGCATAGATGAAGTTAGATTTGGAGTCATTTGTTTTCAGTTGGTTTGTGGCAAAAAAACCTTCCACTTAGGCCTAATTATATTTTTCTTTGGGTTGTGCTGCTCTTGAACAAGATCATTATATCAGTCTTAAAAGAAGCACTAAACAAAATGAAAGGGCAGCAGCTTGTGTCATAGAGCTAACTAATGACAATAAATCCACAAGTATGCAGCCAGAGTTCCTCTGGGGACAGGAACACACACCTCTCAGACAACTGGGCTACAAAGATCACAGGATCAAAGAGTATGCCAAGTTGGAAAGGGCACAGGGAGGATCACACAGTCCAGCTCTTAGCCTTGCACAGGACATCACTAGAGTCACACCATATGCCTGAGAGCATTGTACAAACACTACTTGAACTCTCTGAGTCTGGTATTGTGACGACTCCCCTGGGGAGCTGTTCTGGTGCCCACTCACCCCCTGGGTGTGGGTGACCTGTCCTACAGCAAAGGAAGATGGAAAAAAGGGAGCCTCCATAAGGGTTGGATAATCCATGAAGAAAAATAGGCCTAGCATGTGCTAAGCACTTTTACAGGACACATGTGCAAAGCCAGAAATACTGCTGTCAGTGCTTTCTGAAGGAAAAAGCAGCATGCTGAGAAGACCTGGGATTTTATCATGCTGCTGATCATCCCCTGCAGATCAGACATCCATCCTCAGCACATCACTGGCGATCTAGAGTGGGAACAAGAGGCCAGATATGGCTGGATTCAGGGACTGCTTGATAGAATCAGAGGAAATCCCTGTGTGACATCAGCGATCCTTACTGTAGAGAGCTACTGCTGGCACATTTTAACTGTGCCGTAGAAAGTCACAGGCATAATTTGTCAGAAGACACCCCCAAGTGCCCGAGGTTAGGCACTACATGGAAGCTTTGCAATAGGAGGAGCTGTTATGCAATCTATCAATTACGCTGCACAAGTTTTTGTCCATGCTCTAATGTAGGTTTTTTTTGCAGCACCAAACCGAACTAATAGCATTCCACAATTTTAAACTATAGATTAATTTGAAAACCCTTCAAACCCCTATGATTTTCTAAAATATAACTAGAAAAATGGAAGAAAACAGAAATGAGGCTTCCAGGAATTAAGTACTCAGAATTAATTCTAACATTCCAGGTGATTGTGTTTCAAACTAAACATATTCCTGATGAGAGTACTAACAGTACTAGTGTCTATCTACACCATTCAGATGAAAAGATGGCTTGTTTCATTCAGGGGCCCCTACAGCATACTGTACTTCATGCATGAGATCTACACATGTCCAGGACCTAGGTTGACTGAAAAGATCAGCTACTACTCTATTTTATGCTTAGGAGTAGAATTATTTTGGACAAGCTTTACAAAGGAGCAAAGATCTGCTCTGACCCCTTCAATTAGGAGAAAATCACCCTAACATCCACTTTGCTCCTCCTGTGCTTCTTCCATCTCAGCATGCTCCTCTTTCTCCCACCTGCAGTGCTTTCAGCCCATCTGGTCCCAGTGTCCTCCACCCTCTGCCAACCCCACTGCCAGGGCCTGGACAGGAGGGTGAGGAGCAGCAAGCCCTGATGCACAGACTGCCTCAGAAAGCCTGGAGGTTTCTACGACCTAGCTCCCTCCTGGGAGTTTCAGCTGCTTGGGAATCCTGCAGAGCAGTCAGGGAGACTTTATATGGAAGTCAAGCTGCTGTGGAGGTGTTTGTCCAACAAACTGTGCAGAAAGCATCACTTCAAGATTTAATATGGTTGGCAGAATTTGCTGAGGTACTGTGCCAGCAAGAGCAGAAGTGACAGCCCAGGGAGGAGGATGTTCAAGTCACAAAGAGTAAATGGGATCATGTCAATAATGCTTTCAGTGTGAGATACAATCATCCTCAGCAATCAAAGCTCAGACCTGAAATAGTGTGATCCCAAAGGATCCTGCCGCGTTTGACACCTATTGGAGCAGCCTGGTTAAAAACACTGTACACATTGCTGGAAAACGTTGTAAAGTACATATTGAGGAGGGAAGGCACTGAGTACATCAGTCTTTTCCATGTCATCTGTTACCAGGTCCCCTGAAACAATCAGCAGCAGGTCTGTATTTTCTCCAGTCTTCCTTTGACCCTTGATTAGGTACCTGACCATACAAAGTCCCTGCGAATGGCTGCTCCAAATAAGAACTCTGGTCTGTGTTACAGAATGGAAACCTCCTGCAAAGTCAGCAGAAAAATATGCCATTCTATCCATGTATAATTTGCTGCTGAACTGAAATAATACAAGTGCCAAGCCCTCTTTTCTGGCTTCATATTGCTTCTGAGGTGGGCTGTTCTCAGTGGCTTGGATGCACTCAGCCGCAAAGCGGTTAAAGATTGCTAATTGTTTTCGTTATGTTAATAAGCAGTATGCCTCATATATTGTACAGCCAACACTGCTCTGCCCTTTCCTGGTAGTACCTGTGCCCTTTTTGTGCAAAGAAACCCCACCACTGTGCCTGCAGTCACAGGTATCTGATGAAAGGCTTTCAACCCTCTTCTAAACTTCATCAGCTACAAATTAGGACATTCATCCTAAACTAAAGGATGAGAGAAGGATAATTCCCAAGCACAGAGTGCTTGGGACACAATATGCCAAATCCTGCTGACTTTCTCAGTTTGCTTCTAATCCTCCACCCTCCCTGGCTCACATGTCTTCACCTACATAGGCAAAATACCCTGGAGGATATTTTTAATGCATGGATTAGTTAAGATATGGATTTTTTTCTGTGCTATTGAGTGAAAGCACTGCAGATGAAGGGGTCTATGTTCTTCCTCCCTCTTCCTAAGTGCAAAATTCAACCCAGGAATTGCCAGTGGAGCTTCTTCTGTTGTACCTCTGTTGTGGACTGTTGTTTCTATTAAGACTCTCTACCTCACTGCTGGTCTTAAAGGAGCCTCACAAAGAGTGCACGCAGCAGGTCTCTTCAACTGCTTTTCAGAAAAAGAAAATATTTTGAAGGGTTGATGATGCTGGTGTTTTCTGCTGTCAAAAGAATCATGCTGTGTGCCGCAGGTTCCCTTGCAAGTCCCTTTTCCTAGTGAGGGACTTGCTCCAGCAGTGTCAGAACACCAAAACACCATAATGCGTTGGGTCGCTGACTCACTGCTCTCCATTTAAATAATTTCAATGTCCCCTCTAACACCCATCCCACCCCAGTGCAATGGGGGGGAAATCAAATCAAAACTTGTATATTGAGATACAAGGATTTAATAAGAAAAAATAAAGTAAAATGCAGTAATAATGGTAGACAATAATGATAATATAGAGGGAAAAAAAAAGTGATGCACAAATCAATCACTCACAACCCACTGACTGGTGCCAGACTCTGTTCCTGAACCCTGATCAGACCTTCCACTTCTGGGTAACTCTCCCAGTTCACATACTGGGCCTGACATTCTATGGTGTGAAGTATCCCGTTGGGGAATTTGGGCCACCTGTCCCAGCTGTGTTCCCTCCCAGTTTCTTTTGCGTATATCCTCAGTGGCAGAGCATGGGACAAGGAAAAATGAGTCCTTGACTGAGGGTAAACACAGCTTAGGAAAACCCAAAACATCAGTGTATTATCAACACCATTCTCATTCTGAATCCAAAACACAGCATTTTAGCAGCTGCTGAGAAGAAATTAACTCTTCTCTGGCTGACACCAGGACACAAGGCAAGGTCAGATTTGCTTTTTCTGTATAAACTAATATATGTAATAAGCATAATAAATGGTATATCATTTTATGAATTGTGAGTTTACACCAGTTGTGATAATTTTGATAGACTGTTTTTTCAGGTGAGTTTAATATGAACAAATAATGTCAGATCAAGAACATCTTGGGACAAGTTTTTCCAAGAGACTGGTTAGCTGTTAGAGCCAAAAACAAAATGAAAAAATTGGAACAGCTTTAGAAAACAGAAATGGATTGCAAGCTTGAGTTGCTGGAGTTGACTACAAAATATATACTGGGTAAATTAGGGGCCTCTTGTGTCTGCATCTAGATGAGCCTCTGCTACTCTGATGCAGTTCAAAAGCATGGCTTACTGTTTGCCTTGTAGAAGTGCATAACAGGTCTGACACAGTACAGCTGCCTGGGAAATGAATTATTCTTCCCCTTGCTGGCTCCTCTGGATGTTGTGATGCAAAATGATTCTGGTAAAGCCAGAAAACATTGTATTTTTACTGAAGGAAACCTAAACCATGAGCACAATCAGTTTTCTGCTGAGAAACTATCAAATTTTTCTAACTTTAATCTCTCAAAATTTTCCAGATTTTATCTACTAACAGTTCAAATTATCCTAGTAAGTCCCCTTTCCCAAGGTAAAAAACCAAGAAAACAAACAAATTTCTTTGAATTTCTGAGACCTATTACTATTTCACAGCTGATTTTTTTCTCATTTAAATTCCAATCTCATTTCTTTCCTCTTTGTCTTTTATTGTTATAGAAGAGAGGAAAAAAATCACAATAAACTGTTCTACATCCTTTTGTGTCCATGTTTTTACTAGATAAACACGTACTTTCACAATAATAGAAATTATTAAATCTATGTGGTTCTCTGTAACATGGACAGTATTGTGATTTAACAATAATACATTTTTTCAATGTTAGTTGATGCAAAAAAAAATTCTGTTTCTTATCTTCCTGTCTACATTTTTTTCATGTTGCAGACTTCAGGGTTGTTGGCATAATATATCTAACTAAAATGACTTCATGTTACTTTCTCTGATTTTGTTGTTTTTAGAAAGGAAGAAAAAAGAATTCAGTGTTGTGAGAGCCAAATAGTTAATGTCTCATAGGCATCTACAGGTCTCCCTGCTTAAGAAACATTTGCAGCTAAGGGTCTTGCCGGTTAGCAGGATTTATTTACAAGGAAGTGGATTATTCATAAAAGGAGTAGATTATTTGTAAATGGATGTATTGCATAGACCCTACTTATCTGAAGGATTTAAATCTGTTGTTACCTATCATATCCGGCTTATCTGACACAGTTTTGACAAAGAAGGAGTTGTATAACCTGCATGTCAGGTTGTCAGCTCTGTGTCTTTTGTCTGTCACCTTTGGACAGAGTTCCTATCAGCAGTAATGGTCACTGCCATTCTGTGCTCTCTCCTATAGCTGTAGTGATAAAATGCTTCTGTTGTGATTTAATCTAAATCATATTCCAGTTTTTATCTGCAACAGAGACCAAAGAAACCTGGAAACAGGAAAATAGCATCTGTTCCTCTCAGCTCACTGGGCCACTAAAGTCACCATGACATCAAATTCTACCATCTGTGTGTCCCCTTTTCTGAGCTGTTTGTCTTTCATGCAGCCTGAAGTATTCCTTTGATTTTTGGTAAGAATGCATTACATGATATGAAATTTTTTACACAGTTTACTGTGTACTTGGGGCAAGGGAAGAGTGATCATTGAAATTACATACTTCTTTTGGCCTTTCCCTAATTTGCTTGCACTTTTTGCTTTCCTTTGTGGTCATGTTGCACATACAACAATCAAATTAGAGGATGGCTTTTGATAATGTAATACATCCAAGAATCTTTTTTTCTTGATGGAGTGAGGCAACTTGTATTGAAAATCTCAGGGAAAGAAAGATTCTGGGGACATCCAGATATTAAGAGGCCAGTAATAGTAATTCCCTGTAACACCCTGTTCTCCCTTTTAAATGGAACAGCTTTAACCTCTGAAAAGCAATCGGCTCCCCATCCCATCCTGTGTGAGCAAGGACTGTGGACATGTGATATGGTAGAAAATCTTGTCTTTAACTATATACATATAGTTATATACTCATATTATGCTGTTGGACTCTATACAGAGTTTAAAAGGCCTCCCAGGACATTCTGAGCATCCCAAAACCTCTGCTGTTAACTGAATAAACAAATCACAATTGTGTTGTGAAGTTCAAAGCAAGGAGCAGAGATTTTTTTACTATGAAATAAAATTGATTCACCCATTTGCACACAAACTGTCATATCCACCTGTTTGGAAGCTACTAGATGTGTATTCCCACTTAGTCTGGAGAGAAGTACCTGAGGTAGGACAGAGGGCAAGGGACTCAGCCTTTGGTGGTCTCTTCACATTTCCAGAATTGTCACTGCCTGGGTGTCCTGAGAAGCTGCAAGTGGATGTGAGCTTGATGAAATTCTGGTGTGACTGCCACCAGCTCCTGTCAGTGTCACAGCCATTTTGCTGGCTTTGTCTTGTAGCTTTTCAGGGAGGCATGAGTTCTTATCCAGAGAGCCCTCTTGCCAGATATGCCTGGAAATGTCTGCCCTGGCCATAGGGATCTGATGGGGCTTTGGAACACAGGGAAGAGGCCTTGGTGGCTGGTATTAAACACTGGTAAGAAGCATGAGAAAAGAGATAGAGAGGTGGTGTTGACAGTAGCACTACAGTTACCCCAGATGTTTATTCTTGGGCCACAGTGCTCCTGGAGAGACCACTGGATGAGGACGGCCCACTGTGATGTTACCTAGTCCTGGATAGTGCTCCAAGTAACACTTGGAGTTACCTTGGTGTGTCAAAGTTAACGATGTCACCAAGGGATGTACTGATGTTACCAGATGATAAATTGTCTACACCCGGTGAGCTAATACAATGTTTATTCTTCAAAATCGACTGGCCCGTGGAACTGCACAATGCCCATTGTGTAAGAAGGAGAACTGGAAGTCCACCAGTCCCAGTGTTCTGCCAGTTGCACCTGGTGTCAGTGAGCCAGCTCTAACATTGGGGTCGGCCACCAATAAGCATCACCAAAGAGACCTCTAGGACAGAAGAATGCATGCATAAAGGGGAGGGAAAATGTGTTCATGATTTTAGGGAAATGATTATTGTATTTATGTTTATTCTGGAAAAATCAATATGAATATGTATGTGAAAATACAGTATATAAACAGAAACTCTCCTGTACTCAGCATACACAGTATTTGGAGGAGATATCCCCTTGTGCATCCAGCAAAGTAAAGAATGCCTGCTTTTTAATGTATATTGGTGTTAGGGAGTTTTTTGTTTTTACTGAATTTTTTGCAACACTGGGATGTCCCTGAGTGACAGACTGTGACGTTGGCTACTGACTTCCCCCAAATGATAGATTGTGACCTTACTGCTTTATCTCACCAAGTCTCATCCAGTCAGCTCATGCCTGGATTCTGGTTGAGTCAATTGTTGAGGTTTGGAATGTTGAACGAGGCCTTTGGTCCCAGTGTTGTTTGAGAGGAGTTTTGTATTGCTGGTCTTAGTGACAAGCATCCATCAGAGGAATTTCCTCAGCCTTGACAGGTTCAGACAACTGAGGCACCCAGGAGAGCTCCCAGCAGCAGAGGTGAGCTGGAAGGGGAAATTGCCTTGCAGAGCTGGGAGGGTTTATTTCTTGAGGGACCTGGGCACTTCCACCCTTTCCCAGGGCAGATGATAATTGCAACATCTCTTCCCTTCCTAGTGTGACACCCACTGCTGCAGCACTCAACAGCTCCCACCATCCCACTGCAGTACATAGTATGACCATGGAACGGGGCTCCTGCTCTCCCACCTGCCTGGACAGCTGGGACAATGCTGCATATCCATGCATCCTGCAGTGGGATGAGAGCAAGCCCAAGTGCCTCCCCTGCAAGACAGAGAACCTCTCCATTGTGTGCTAGGTGCAGGTGGACCATGACTTTGAGGAACATGTTGTCACACCATCTGCAGTGTCATCAGTTGTTGGCCACCAGGCAGGAGGACCTCATGGCCATCCAGCTGCCCACAGACCTGCAGCAGCAGCACAACAGCCTGTGGAGTATCATCTGCCCCAGGTCTCCTGCAGGTAGCCTC
Source organism: Illadopsis cleaveri (assembly GCA_013399915.1). Taxonomy (NCBI): domain Eukaryota; kingdom Metazoa; phylum Chordata; class Aves; order Passeriformes; family Timaliidae; genus Illadopsis; species Illadopsis cleaveri. Next base: position 12,757 of record VXBB01007123.1, on the reverse strand, counting down.
CAGATGCCTGCCTGGGCATCCTTTTTCCGTGACCACCCAGCTTTTCTCCAGTTCCTTCTTCTCTGGGTACATCGGAAACTGAGACTGACCTTTAAGAATCAACACTTGTACGTAGTGGAGGACTATGTAATGCTCATCCTGCACTGCTTTGGGCTTAACATAAATTTTTTGATCCAGCATCCAAGGTTCAGCCTCAAAAACCACACTGCAATGTTTGTAGGGAACCTCACCAATGCCGCTGTGCAGCAGTGCAGCAGAGAGGCCCACCGTGTGCCAGACCTGGAGAACAGCCTCCTGAGGAGCAGGAGGACAGCCACCTGGATGCCCCCATCCTGCTGCCTCACCAAGGGGGTCTCTCACACCTGGCCCAGCCCCCTCCAGCAGCCCTGTTGGAGCTGAAGAGAAGCACTCGAGCACCTCAACCACTGGTCTTCATAGGGGTGCCAGCCGTACTCCCAGTGCCCTCTGTTCCCAGCTACAGCAAGAAGCTACTGCCTCATGAGGATCCAGGGCAGGCCATGCCATGTCCCTCCACTTCCAGCTGGGATAGAGACAATTCACCTGGGAGGCCAGCAGCTCCCAAGTCTCTTTCCAATCCTGCAAGAGGTCAACGCACCAGCAGTACTGGAAGAATGCCCCAAACAATGATGAAAATGGAGCTGAAAGATGGAATATTTGCCAGCCCACAAGTCAATCAGAAGCCCCGGAGCAGTCTATCAAGGAAATTAAATGGATGAAAAATACAAAATCTTAGTATTATTAACAGTGCTATCAGCATTGCTATCCCCCATGTGCTTTCTCCCCCTTTTCCTGGTGCATGGCCTCTGCTTCCTCATGTGTTGCCGGCCCCTATGGATGAGTAGCATGGGAGAAGGTGTGAGTGGATGCAACCTCTGGCCAGGAGGAGTGACAAGTTAATGCTGCTGAGTCCTTCTACATTTGCCAGGTATGATTTTATTGTTTGTTTTGTTTTATTGGTCCCCCAAAGGCAAATGTTCCTCAGCTCTGCAGCTGATCCCAGGCAGATGTTCCCAGATGGAGATCTTAAGGGCCAGCCTGTGTTCCAGTGCTTATGACTCCAGGCCTGTCCTTATCATCATCACACCCTCTGTCCCCCATCCTGAGGCTCTGCTCTCCTACCAGCCTTCATTGCTTGCTGCAAACTTGCTATAGCAGCAACCAGATCCCTCCTAAACAGAGTCACAACTTGGTGCTTCTCTCACCATCCCCCTGGGGCCATATCCTGCCAGGGCAGGAGTCCAAAAGGTTCAGCAAGGGGGAAGCACAAAGTCCTGCTCCTGAGGAAAGGCCTCCCCAGCCACCTGCACATGCAGCTATCCAGCAGGAAACCGGCTTTGCAGACAAAGCCCTGGAGGTCATGGCAGGCATCCTGGACTGCTTTAGGAGTTTTGCCAGCAGGACAAAGAAGCTGATCCTTTACCTGGATCACTGTGTTTGGTTCTCAGCTCCACAGTACAAGAGAGCTGCACATGCTGGACAGATTCCAGCAAAGGGTCATGAAGATCATCAGGGGACTGAAGCATCTCTCCTTGGAGGATAGGCTGAGCAAGCTGGGATGGCTCAGCCTGAAGACTAGAAGGCTTGGAAAGGATCTGATCAATGAGCAAAAAGCCCTGAACCTAAAAGTTCCTAAAAAGGATGCTGCAAAGAAGATGGAGCCAGGTTCTTTCGAGCAGTGTCTTGTGACAGGAGAAAGAGTATTGAAGAGCAGATCGGACATGATTCTGGCTAAGTGGCTCTAACTGTCTCTGCTGAACACAGAAAACCTTGATGGTTTCAGGGACATCCAGGGATCCCTTCCAAGTTCAACCTTTGTGTGATTCTGTGAAAGAATTTAAGTTATGTAAAGAATCTAGTCTAATAATTTCATTTTGGAAATATTAAATAAGAAAGTAAGGAAAGTAGTACAATTCCGCTTTGCTTACACTTGTTAGTCATCTGCAGGACACCTACTGGAATGTAGGATACAAGTCCAGTTTCTGCTATTAGGCAAATGACTGAAATCTAGGACTGCAAGGAAAGACTCATAACCATTATGCTACAGAATAAATGTTTTCTTTCTCTTCTGCTGTGCTAATCTTGTAATTCTTTTTCAGCTGAAATTCTTCTGTCTTCTTGACCTCACTTTTTACTTCGCAGTGTTGTCCTTGTTTTCAATAATAAAAACCACCACCTTTAAAATACTTTATTCACAAGGGAACAAGAACAATAACAAAATCACAAAACACTACTTCTACTATTAGAAAGAAACCAAATCTTCCCTCTCCTTGACCTTTACTCCAAATTATTTTCTTCATGATCTTCTTTTCCTCTAACAGATGAATTAGGTTTATGCTTTCAGGCTATCTGCTCCATAGTAATCTTCTTCCCTTTACAGTGTCTGTAATCTTTTTCTCTAGTCATGATGATAGTCCAATCTTTCCATAAAGTGCCAGAGTACTATATGACCAGGTCAAAATTATGTCCTCCAAATGGAGTAAACAAAATAAAATATTTAGTATGTGAATGAAACTAAGTCCATAACCTTAAATAATGCATTCTAATCTAATTAAATAATGTAAGCTATTATGCCTTTAAAAAAAAAAGTGGTTTACATTACAAGAAAGTAACAGCCTAAAGATTTTCTAATATCTGAATACCATAATTATGCCTCAGGAAATATTAATACATATATAAAAGATACGTTTTATTAAAAAAATAAAATATACAAACAGGAATCAGGCAATAGACGTGTATTGAACAATCTTTAAAAAAGCTTTTTATCTAGTACTTTTGAGTTTCAGAAATTAGGAAGTTGGTCCACATGTTTTAAACTGTCAGTGAACAGTGGGTATATGTTTTCATTAATGTAATCTCATCTACTTCCTTAATCAAGTGGGCTGCCAGTGCCACATACTATACAGTCCTTTTTCAGCATTTACATTGTATAACAAGAATGACCTCTGATATTTGTATGACTGACTTGTATGTTAAAAATGTGTTAGGCATAAAAGGCTTTTGTTTCTGTTGCAGAGACTACATGACAATGTCAGATAAATGTTACAGACATTTGTACTGTGCACTGTGTATACTGTATGTAAGAGCATATGGAAACATCACTAAGTTGTTTCTATTGCACTGAAACAGTAATTTCAACAGATTAGTCCTTTCCCTCGGTATGGCCCTATGTCTTGCTGCTCATCATCCTTTTAAGCGTATAAACCAGCAGTGCATAATTGACTTCTTTATCTTTCAACAATTAACTCTCAATACAGAGAGCAATTACACTTTGTTCCAAAATACAGTGTTTAATTCCCTTTCACTCACATGCTTCAAGATAGCTGCAAAGCAAGGAGCTACAGAAGTGGGGACCTGTGATATCCAGGAGAAAGGAGTCTACCTGTATGTCTAGGCACACAGTCATCAGTGACACACTATAGGTGTGGAGCTTCAAGAGAACATCTGCTTGGACAACACATTTTCAGACAACCTATGCAACTTTCCTACAAGTGATACACACAGGCAGAAAGGTTCCAATTGCATACGGGACGTTAGCCAAAATACACAGGAAAAAAGGTTGGTAAGCAAATGCTTTCATTTATCATTCAGATGCTGAAAAAAGCACTGGGTATAAACTCTTCTAAATTATAATATCTGCCTTTCATTTGTATATAATTTATTTTACATAAAACGATGTCCATGCATGCTTCAGAAGTCAATTTAGAGAAATCTTTTTGTTTACTTGCATTAAAATTTTTCTGAAGCTCTGCTTCAATCAGAGAAACCTCTCAATCTATTCCTCCTAATTATATAGTATGGTGAGCTTTGAAACTCAGATTTTGCTGCCTGTTGGTTAGATTGCTTTTAGCAAAGGTAGCATGTTGTTTCACTGAAAAAGTTGACAGATTACTTGGAAAAGTAAATGGAAAACAAAATTTTTACCTTAATTCTTGGTAAATATTTGGGCTCCCTGTTATTTAGAAACCTTCCCTGTTTGTTATTATTCATGTGGTTGCCAGAAAATACTGAAAAATAATCCATTGTGTATTTTGATACCACTGACTGCTTCCTTTTGAATTTTATTTCATTTTCTAAAGAGATAGCTAAGAACAATCAACAGGTCCTTAAGATTATCAGTTTTTATGAAGATGAAGTGTTTTGAATCCTTCTGATTACAGGGGAACAGCTGAAAAGAAAAAAACAGACCAACAAAGCAGAGAGAGAAAGTAAACAAACCCCTGCTTTTCTCTGCTTTCTGACTCGATGGCACAAAAAAGCCATGACAAACCAAAACAAGTGAGTTTGTGACCAATTAAGTAATTACTTATATTTAAATTTTGTACTTCCAAATTTCAAAGCAGAGATTATGTGGCAATTGTTCAGAACACTTAATCTTTTAAAATACTATTTCCACCTTGCAAGGCTCATATGAGACAAAGTCTTGTAAGCACTTTTAAGGTCACTGTAACATTAACTATGAGGGCAATTACAGAAAGTTTTTGTTTCTCAGGTATTTCAGAGACATCTCAGATGCCTTAGAGAGCCAGGACATGAAGGCATAGAGGCCAGCACAGAGGGCTGTTAACCCTCCCCTAGGACTGGAGAGCACATCTGGATAGCCTTGCTGGCTCTTTAAATGACCAAATTCTTGTGCTATTGCTCTCTCCAGCACATTCATTGCCTCCCAGAGCTACTCTTCTTGTGCAAGTAAAGCTGCAGACATGTAGTAGCTGTGTCTAAGGTGGCAGCTCTGTTGTCCTGTTTTCCTTTTCTCTAAGGGAATAATGCCAGATCAGAGCCAGGCAGAGAAAAGGGAGCTCCAACTGAGGGGAGCTAGCAGCCAGTTTCAATTGGAATAATACTTCTTTGGCATAGAATGCTCTCAACAGATAAACAGATTAAGACTAAGGACTGGAAATAACCAGACTGCACATTAATTAAAATGAGGCTAAAGGAATTACTCAGTTATTCTGAGAGAATTGTTCAAATGCACTTTCCCAGACTTCAGAGTAAATTTACCAGAGACATGAGAAAATATCCTAGAGCATCCAAGGCTGGATGGAGCTCTGAGCAACCTGGTCCAGTGGGAGGTGTCCCTGTCCATGGCTGGAAGGCTGGAATTAGGTGATGTTTAAGGTCCCTTCCAACCCAAACCATTTTATGGACTTATAATCCTTTATGGATTTATTGGAGTAAGTTTATTTCTGACCATCCAGAGATAAAAATCTTGGTACACATGCCAAAAATTTCCACTTTGTGGAAACTTGGTGAAAATAATGCAAACAAGAGATAAGTCAATCAGATTTCGTACTTTGACAGACAGCCTCTAGAAAAAATAAAAATGCCACAAAACAACTAAATAACCAAACGAGGCCAAAACTCAACAATAGCTGATCTTGTAAGGGTACAAAGGATTTGTTTAGACTGCAAATTAAGCATGCATTTGATACCTCCTTGGAAACAATTGGTTTGCATTTACAGAAAAATCAAGACCTATTTATCACAGTGTGTGAATTTTTTTTTTTCAAAGTGGTTTGAAATTGTCTAAATTTGAGAAAATATTTCATTGTTCTGAGCAGCCCATTCATTTGGAGTGCAATTTAATTTCTTGTGTATGTACTTTTTGTGAATTCTTTGGAGAAACATTGTAAGAAATTATCAAAAGCAAGCTAGGTTTTGTTGCCAGAATACTGCAGTCAAAACCAAGTATCAGGCTTTTCATTTCAGGCATACAGCAGGTGACAACATTATGATCTCTGCACTGCAGCTGGCTGTAGGACTGTAGTCTCTCTCAGTGGGGTGTATGCCCTTTCACAGTAGTCACTCTTTCCTAAAATTCATTCCTTCTCCTTCTACATTTTCCCTTTATTTTCTTTGTTTTCTTCTCCATAAACAGTATTTTGCTCAAACAATTCTAAAACAAGGATTGGTGGGCCTTTCCATTCAAGTATGAAAAGAGTGAACCAAAACTTATCCTGACACAGCTTTGAGGACTAATTTTTTTTTCCTGTAGCCTACTTATTTTTTCCTCTGTTTTGGCAATAGAAGTAATGTAAAAATGCTAAAAAAAAAAGCTAGGGCTGAAACCTAGTCTAACATCATCATCCCTTTTATTTATTTTCTCTTGAAATTATGTGTTCATTGGTTCAGTTTATGAAGTCTGCCGATTCGACTTTGCCCAGAGCTAGCAAATTTACTGGTTAATTCATTTTTGTGATTCTTGCATGCTTGCATGTGGCAAAGAAAGCTGAGGAAAGGTTTCCAAATCATAGACAAGCCATGACACTCAGGAGGTCTCCTGTTTGTACCCTTGGCTATTAAACAATAACATTCTGAGAAAGGTAAAAAGTCAGTAAGGAAGCCAAATGAGCTGAAACACAGGGTCTTTTAATGGCACATCTATTGTAAGTCTAAACTTGCAGCCACTTTAATTGTTTCTGACATGGAAAGATAAGACATTTATCCTCATAGGTAGCACAAGGTAATCAGGAAGAATTGACAGATTTCAAGGTAACTAAGAAAATCTCTTTACAAATTAAAGACTTCAGAAATTGATGGGTTTAGAATATTTTGTTTAGAACCTTAAAACATTCTTCTTTACATGATTTGACTTCATTTGTATGTTTATGTGCAATTAATGCCACAGTACTTTCATTTTTAAGCTGCCCTTTTACTGATACATTTCATATGCTTTATGGTACATACAAGATCTTGCTTTCTGCAAGAATTCCACTGAATTTTAAAAGTATATTCATTGAATAGTGTTTAATATGTAAACAAGCTTGAGGAATATACCAGAGGTACAGCTTGTCAGTAAGATATTTCTAAACTACAGAGTGGAGGCCACCCCATTTAGAAAACCTCTCAGTCTGTTGAAGTGTTCCTGAATCATAGATTGTCACATAAGACATTTCAAATATTTGCAGTAAGCATGGTTGAAACTTTAAAAAGGATACTGGTCAATGCTACATATATTGTGTTCTAGGGATCCTGCATGATCTTCACAAGTCCTCTGCTATGACTGTTGAAAATATGACACTTTATTTTTGCCTGAAATAATTTAGAGAAGTTAATAATTGTTATTCTATAAAGGTTGTTTTCCAAACCTCAGTATGTGTTTGTGCATGATTTTGTTTGAGACTGTAGGCTGCTATTGTAAAAAGTGTAAATAATATAAATATTGAAAACTTATTAATCACCATTTATTGCAAATACCACAAAATCCTATGGTGAAAACTGGATACTTCAGAAGATGCAGAAGTTTCAGTGTATTTCCCTGCAATTTGTGTATGTTCATCAGACTGTTCAAACTTTTAGTCTCAAATGGTCTCAAATTCTATCAGACCAGAAAATACAACTTAGGCAGCAAAGAACAACATTTGGTGCATCTTCTAGGTCTATTGTACGTAGCATACTTTCATGTTATACATATGATAGTAAATGTTTGGTCTGTTTGTTTCCATCTTTTTTTAGGATTTGCCGTGAGACAGTAAAAAATCTAGACATAATTTTGATTACAAGTTAAAAATCCTGCTCAATCCTTTTTTCACTCTTGACTCCCTTTTTCTTTTCTGTACTCTCATGGGTATTTTTATTCTAGTAAATGCTAATAAGGTATTTTGAACAGTTCTCAAATTAATTGGTGGAATTGTAATTAGTTTATTAACTTCCAGTCTTTTTCTTAAAACTCAGTGTTAAATATTATAATGTATGTGTTTTATATGTCTGAGATGACTAAATCTATTTTTGCCCAGCTTCAAGCATGCTATGCACATGGCTCTTGACAATTGCTGGAGGAATAGCAGTGCTGTGTGTCTCTCTGAAGATCTTTCTCCCCTATTTCTGGGAAGATCTGATCTATTTCTTGAGGAGAAAGAGGTCAAAGGCAACAGTAAAGAAGTGGACAAAAACCCGAAATTCACTCCATAATTGACCTTTTCATGCAGACAGTGGAAAAAAACCCCTGCAAGCCATTCCTTATCTATGAAGGGACAGTGTACACTTATCAGGATGAGGACAGGAGGAGTAACAGGGTAACACAGGCCTTCCTACACTATGGGAATCTGAAAAAAGGTGACACTGTGGCCCTGCTGATAGGTAATGGACCTGACTTCATCCATGTCTGGTTTGGCCTGGCCAAGCTGGGCTTCGTTGTGGCCTTTCTCAACATCAGTATCCACTCAAGATCTCTGCTGCGCTGCATTAACACATGTGCAGCAAAAGCACTGGTCATAGGAGAAGGTAAGTTCTGGGTTGTGTTCCTCTTACTGCTTGCTCACTTTCCACAGTTTCCTGCTTTTATGAAAAATAAAAAAAATCAGAGCCCTTCAAAGCTGCAAGCTCTTTATATATACACACACTTAAAAGGAGGGATGAAAAGGAGGGGGAAAAGTGAGGAAAGAGATAATGTAGTCTAAAATGGAGAGAAAAGAGACAATGTTAAAATTTCAAGGGTATAAGCACAAAATAAGCCCCATGCAATTAATTAGTAGAATAAAAACTTAAATCTGAAACTCTCCTAGTACTGTACAAGGTACCAGGAGCAATAATCAAACATCAGCAAGAAAACAGCCTTGGGAGATACTTTTGCATAATTTCATTTCCTTTTCTATTTATTGATTTATGTGGCTTATATAAAACTTCACTGACTAGAGAAAGACACAGATTCCCTTTATAGTCATGATTTCCTTCAGCTCAAAATACCTACATAAAAATTTATGTTACTTTATAACAACTTTAAAGTAGCGATCCCAAGGTAGCATTGCTTGAAGCAAAGATTACTGCATGGTGAGCTGCAATTTTGTCCCTGTTCATGGCATATTATGCAATACTAGGCAATTTACTTAACTTTACACTCCTGTTTTCCCATCTTTTATACAGGTTGGCAGTACTACCATAATTCCATATGAACTTGTGAGGGTTTGTTATTTGGTATGTTTACCAAGCTTTGAAACAAATGTGATTAAATTAAATCCTATGTCTTAGCTACCAACTAAGTTAATGGTATTTTACCAATATACAATTAAAGCCACATGACAAATATAGGGAAATTAAACATCATGATGATTTTTCACTGTCCAGTATGCAGGTTAGCCCTCCTATGGCTGCAGTAGGTTCATACAGTGGTATGATACATAATTTCAGTGCTGGTGATCAGGTCTGTAGTTGTACTTATATTAATAATTAGCATGGATTTGGTTGGTTTGTTTGTTTTTTAACTTGGCAGATTGTGTGGGATTAATAGAGCAAGAATTTATTTTGAATCTCTTGGAAAATAATGTTGCTGTCTGGCTGATGAGCACCAGTTCTCCTTCCCAGCATGTTCACACTCTACCAGACAAACTAGACAAGGTGTCTGATAATCCTGTTCCATCTCATCTTAGAGCTATCACTGACACAAGAAACACAGCTCTGTATATCTTCACATCGGGAAGTACAGGTGAGGATATGTACTAACAAAGTACAGCTAAACCTCTGAAAATTAAGGCAGTATAAATTTAGCAACAAGACACAAAAAGACAGAACCTATGTTTCTAAGTCAGGACAGGGAGGAATTAATTTATTTACAGGCGCAGTACACTTTAAACCATTTTTTGCCATGGCATAACAAGGGTGAAATTTCAGTTACTGAACTTCTACATAGATACTCCATGGTTGAAATTAATTTCTTGAATATAAAGCAAATAAAGTAAGTCTCTAAGAGTTGCTCAGAAAGGAAGGACAGTGGAACCTCTGCTTTTGATTCTGAAATGGGAATTATTTTTAGAATGGAAGAAATGGGGAAATCTATCCACTAGTCAATCCAAAAAACTTTGAAGTTATTTCTATTGCGTATAGAAGCTGAGAGACACTGTGTCTCTTCAGAAGTTTTCCCATTCTTGCTTTCTGGCAAGGGAAACCTGTATGCAGAGTTGTCCTGCACACGCCTTGAAGGGCATGGACTTCATCCCCAGACAAAATAGACATGGCAGGGGGGGTGGGACTACATTGTCTTTAAGGTCCCTTCCAACACTAACCACCCTATAATTCTATGATTGAATAGCTTTACAGGCAGAAAGAGTGAAGGAGCTGAGAGACTAAGGAGATATACTCATAAAACAGTGAAGAAAAGGACAAAGGCTCAGAAGAGAAAACGCTCTCTGCACATTCCCAACATAATTCTACTTACAGCAATATTATTAATGCATGCAGTACATTTATAGTTATTTGCTCTTTCCCTTTGGCAGGTTTCCCAAAAGCTGCTATCATCACTCATCTCAGAACTCTGGCTGCCTCCTTAGTATTTACTCAGTGTGGTGCAGTTTCTCAGGATATTATGTACGTCACTCTTCCCTTGTACCACATCAGTGCTTCCCTCCTTGGCATTGGTGGATGCACTCATTTAGGTAATATTTACCTTCTAGTGAAGTTTCATTAACTTGACATGCTAGTATTAGATGAATAACTGCTTGGTAACTCAAATATTATGTTTACCAAAAACTTTTGTAATTTTAACTTTTTTATCATCTCTCCCATTTGCGGGCAACATCTAAGGTATTTGCATAGCTTTTGAAGCTTAGAACAGACATTATTTGTTGTACAAATCTGACATAAAATGACTTAAGGTCTGGGTATTGTTAGCACCATTGCACATGTTCCATAGGTTTAACCTGAAATCATACTTGTACCCTATGCCAAAAGTCTGTAAAGACATTCATACAGGCATCTGAGGCTTGATTTTTAGTGTCAGAAGGTAAAAATGCATTGTGGAAGCCTAACCTTCAGAATAAGATTGACAAAATGTGTCAAGGAGCTTTTTCAGTCTCTTATTTGAGTAAGACCTACAGAGTTACATTCATCATGTTAACGTGAAAAAAAGGAAGAAGGACAAAATCTCCCCTTCTAAATTTGATAATGGGAGTTATTTGTAGAGAGCTAACAACCAGATATTTCCCAGGTATGTCCTTCTTTTTCTCTCCTTAGAGTCTTGGCCAGATGCTTGATTTTGACATGCTAAGTATGTAACTGGAGTGTTTTAAAAGATATTTCAGTGTTTTGTTTATTTAGGAACAAGGCAGGAAAGCATGCTGGCTTACAATAGCTGCTGACAAGACTATTTCTGCCTAACAGAAACACAAAGGGAATGGGAAAATGAGTGTATGAAAAGGTTTGAGGCTATGAATTGTCTTGGAACAGAAAATGTAGGGTACCAGCTTTCTTAGGTGTTCAGATAGAGACTTGGGAGTCTGGGATTTAAATGACAAACCTTTGAGAAGGATGAGGCTGAAGACCTCTGAGAGGCTTCAAGATCAGGGAAGAACAGGCAATCTGGGAACAAGTGGACTAGAAGGGATTCAAAACTTGAAAGGCCATGGGAAGCTTCACACAGGACAAAGAGGATTTGGGCGAAAAGGAATTTTTGAAAGGATAGAAATAGGGAAATTCGTAAATTCTTGACTGACAACATTTAGGAAGGGATAGGGTGTCAGATATGAGAGGTGTAGGATGATGTGGCTTTTGGAATGGAAGCTCTGAAAGAACATCAGGGCCACAGAAACAAAGAAGTGTTGATTCTCAGTTGTCAAGGAACAGAAAAAGGAAGTGAAACGGAAACATTGAAGACTCACCCCATTTCCTTTCCACTACTGGTCACACAAATAGAGAAACTGTTAGCTACCATTTCCCCCATTTCAAGATCTTTTTTCAGAGTTAAATGATCTTGACAGAAACAGAATGTTTAGGCTGTGACCTATTGCTAACAATAGGAGATGGTTAAAAGATTCACTTCTGTTGCTTCTGCTACTGTAAGTTTTTAGTTCCTACTCAGAAAAAGAAGAAAGGCTTATTTGTGCGTGTTATATTTAACAGACAGATCCTGCTGGAAATAGCTAACAATTTATTTAATCAGATTAATTCATCAGTAATTGAATTATTGAATTAAGATAATGACTTTTTTTTTTTTTTTTTACCATAGTGGTAGAAGACAAGGGATTTATTTTAAAGGTTATTTTGAAATTTCTTATCTGGTCTCATCACATAGGAGCAACCTGTGCTTTAAAGAAGAAATTTTCTGTGAGACACTTTTGGAATGACTGTAGGAAATACAATGTTACCATGTTTTTATATATAGGAGAACTCTGCCGCTACCTCTGCAACCAGCCCCGTGTAAGTTCTGTCTGCAAATGCAGTTTTTAGATATAGCAAATCTGAAAGTCAGATAGATTCACCCATTTCTGAACAGTACAATATTTTCAATGTTTGATAGTTTTTTTCAGTGTATACAGAATTTAGGTCTTGTGTTCCTTGCTGTTACCAATAGCAATCAAGTTTCTATCAACAAATGAAGTGGTAAAGGAACAAGCCTGGCAAGATAAGACATTTAAACCATGACACTCGCAGAAATGCCTCTGCAAAGCCAAGCTTGTTGCCTTTTCACCTGGGTGACCAGCAAGTCACAGGTTAATCAGGAAAAGGTATAAGCTGTAAAAGCCTAATCATACTCGATGACCAAACAAGAGTCCAAACCAGTTAAAATGATTAAACAATTTCAGTGGTCTGTTCCAAAGCAGTTACTTATCAAGAGAGGCCTATTATTGTCAGCATTTAAAGGATGATAATTAATTTTTAACTTTGAAACTGATGAATGAGTTTTATTAGTTTAAATCCTTTTCTTAGAGGTCTTCCAAAGGCACATTCTGTTCCATGCCTGTATGTTGCAGTGACTGGCTGGCTGCTTGTATCGTTGGCTCGGTTATCCCCAGCACTGAAACAGTTTTGT
>VXBB01007120.1:0-54018 GCA_013399915.1 Illadopsis cleaveri | reverse complement strand
CTTTTCCCTTTTTTTTTTTTTTTTTTTTTTCCCTCTGCAGAGGCATATGCTCTGGTTGGGTCCCAGGTATGCCTCTAGATTATGTCTTCCAGATGAATGGTTACTTCTACTTTTCAATTTTGGTTAGTATTTGGTCCTTCTGATCCCATGCCTCGATGTCATTGTTTTTCAAAGATTATTAGGGGTCCAGCTGGCAGCAGTATTCTCACTGATGTTTCTATTCCCCCACTGCTAAGTGAGGATAGTGCTTGCTCCAGCTTCAAATGCAAACTTTGGTAGCTTTATGGTTCCTCTGTGTTTGTGGTGAAGCAAGTGTTCTTGCCATTCCCTCTACAGAGTCCTGACAAAGATCATGGGGGTGGGATGTTTTCATTTATTTTTTATTTTCAACGCAGGTCATTTCAGTAATCTGTCCTGGAATTTATCCAGGCTGTCAGCAATGCTGGCACAAGTGCAAGTGAGTGCAGCAAAGAGGCAAAACCAAAAAATTTACTTCCTAAAGGTATATTTCTTAAAGTTAATTTTTACGTAGAAGAAAACTTTAGTAGCAACATCAGGAGCAACATCAGGAGCCATTGGAGCCACAACCATAACAATATGCTTTGAAGAGGTCTTAAATACTGGTGCTTGAGACTGCAGTGTTTTACTAGACCTATGCAGGAAATGATTTCCTGTAGGCTACAGACTTGCCCTGAGTGAGAAGTTTAACCTTTCCACTGCTATTATTTAACAACCTCTTGGTGATCTTTTTCCTGTGGAGGTTTTTAACACACATCTTATCTACGTCATTGACTCCTAATTAGTGCAAATCAAAATCCACTAGAATTTGCTGATAATGGTCAGGACAACGAAGTGCTTCATATGGTTATATAAAGCTATACAGACAGATACACATTGCAGCCTTTCCTGTGCTCAAGTCATAAACAGTTTTTTAACTGTCCAGTTAATATATTCACAGCCAATATTCATGCAATTGTAGAATAATAGTGTCATAGAATATCCTGAATTGTAAGGGACCCACAAGAAGCATTGAAGTCCAACTCCTGACCCTGCATAGGACACCCGAAGAGTCACACCATGCACCTGAGAGCATTGTCCAAACACTTCTTGAACTCTGTCAAACTTGGTGCTGTGACCACTTCCCTGAGGAGCCCATTCCCATGCACAACCACCCTCTGGGTGAAGAAACTTTTCCTGATACCCAACCTAAAACTCCCCTGACTCAGCTTCAGTCTGTTCCCTCGGGTCCTGTCACTGGTCACCAGAGTGAAGAGATCAGTTCCTGCTCCTCTGCTTCCCCTTGTGAGGAAGCTGTAGACTGTGATGAGGTCTCCCCTCAGTCTCCTTTACATCAACTGCCTTGATATTGAAAGAAAGCATATGAGTATAAAATTTTCATGAGATGAAATTTGAGGCAGTCTGTCAAACACTTCGGAGGACAGATTCATAACTCAGAACGATTTTGGTACACTGAAGAGATGACCTGATATTGAAAGAAGAGGAAAAAATGGAATGCACAGTGTATATCACTGCATGTAAGAAGAAATCAATGCACTAATGTGGAGAATTTTTCTTTCCAAGTGTCAGTACCATAGGTTCCCAGAATTAGCAGCCTAAGCTGAACCAGTGACACGATCCTCTTTCATGAGTATCTTAGACGAAACATCAAATGTATGACATGGGAAGACTCTGGTAAAGCTTGCAGTGGAATCCTCTCACTGGTTTTGCACATTTACTTCAAGAAAGAGGTAAGCGAGGAAGACTGCCATGACAGTAGTCTTGCAGTACCTAAGAGGACAGATGATTGTCCTGGCCTGGCCTGTGGAAGTTGTCAAGATGTTAATTTTCCATAAAAAATTTATAGCCTAATTGCAAAGCCAAAATTCCTAAAATAATATAGCCAAGTTGATTTTCTAAGACTGGTCTGGCAAAATGTGGTCTGATGGCGATGACAGCTGAGTTGAACTCTAGAGTGGTGTAGGTCACTTGGTCTCAAGCTCCTGCTGCTCTCACTTCATTTGTATATGCTATGGATATGCCTGAGCAATTTCCACCTGGAAGTCCAATCTTGATCTGAGAGCAGTTAATGGGAAATGCACTGAACAACTTTTTGAGGAACTTTCTAGCCCAACACTGATATTTCAGAAACATCCTTTTTCCAGCCCTCAGTTACTGCATTAAGTCAGATGTCTGTGCCCTGGCACATGGTCTGTGCTTATCCTAAGAAATGCTAAAGTGGTCGCAGTAAACATAAGTTCATCCAGAACCTTTGAGAGAAATGTGAAACTTAAAACAGTTCTCAGCTGAGCAGGTAGCAAAGGGTGAACAAAATTTCTATTTTCATTGGATCCTGCAGATATAAATTTCTCATCTTTGTGTCTACCTCTGTTAATAAAAACAGCAATAAAACAGCAATAAAAGACCTCCCAACCTACTAATCTAGAGCACCTACAAGTTTGTGGCAGATGAGCTTTCTGGCAGTGTCAGCTCTTAGTTACCTATTGCAGTTACTCTTGAGATTGTGCTGGGTGTGAGGGTTTACCTGCTTTTCAATTCTAACACATCTGTATCCGTATCTGTACAGACCCCGCGTTCTGCACAAGAAAAAAGGAATGCAAAATAAGAGGGAGGTGGTAACTAGCTAATCTGTCTCCTTTAACAATTATCCTCATTTCTGTAGAGGTGGTAGAAGTGGACTAGAGCCAGGTTCAATTCCTTTTTGCATGCCACCAAAATGTGCTAAATTCACTTGTGTATCTGCCAACATTTACATTTACTCTTCTTTTATTATTATTTTTTTCCCCCAGCTTCATCTCCAAGGGAGCTTATTCCTATAAAGGTTTTTGGCACAGTAAGAGCTCTTTGGTAAGAGAGGTGTAGGGTGCTCTCAGAATAACATTGGATAATCCACCCCAAGAGAGTGTCTAGGAAAGATGATCACTAGAAACAGTAGTGATATAATTTCTGATTATGTCTCAGTCATAGGAGCAGTTTAAAAATACCTTATTGTGAAACCCATGGGCATATTAGTGGGTAGACTGACTATAAAGACCATGCAAATTGTTACCTTCTAGGAGTCAAAAAAGCAAAAGGAAAAGTTTTAACCATTTTGAACTTTCTTGGTAGGAAACTTAGAATTAGCTGTATGAGTTATGAAGACTGGTCCAAAATTTCCTTGGTCTGTCTTAGTAAATAGTCAGTACCTGATGGTTTAGAAGATCATGGAAAAATCTTAAAATACAGTCTTGCCTCTATGATGATGAATAAATCATAACTACCATTTTGTGTGCCTCAATAGCTGGAATAAAAAATTAGGAAGAAAAGAGAAAGTAATTATCTGAAAAGAAGACTACTGTTCTGGGGTTTTCATAAGAGATACATCCATCTAGGCTATCTTTTCTGAATGAATATCACCTCTGTTCAAACATCATGCTTTAAAAACACTGGGCTGATTTTCCTCCTCATTTTGAACACCTTCTGAAACACGTGAATTGCCATACTCTCTCAGCCCCAGGCTTTATTTACCGCAGAGCTTTGTGCTCTAAAGGAATCATGCAAATGCAGCAAGTGATGGAATCTCACCTGGTGCATTAAAACAGAATGGAGCATATCCAAACTATTCCTGAGAAAATTTTGTTTATCCTGTCCTTTAAGAGCTTCAGCAATAAAAATGCTACAGTGCACTGTGTTTAATTTTTCCAGTATTCTGCCATTGGGTTGGAAAGTTTTTTACTCACTTAAATCCCCAGGGATTCTCTTCTCTTGCGTGACTTGGAGGATTTTCAAACTAACCAGGGATTTCTAAGTAATTCAAGTAGGAGGGCAGGGCTGAAGGTCAGTAAATTACAGTGGTTGAATGTTCAAGCAAGAAGAGACAGTAAATTGCATAGCTGGAGGTGCATGGAAAATAGAAAAGGGATGAAAGTGATTGATTAGAGAAGGTGGTGAACTGAGATTGTTGTGACTGAAACCAGAGGTTTTCGCCTTCCACATTTCTTTTCAAGACACCCACACTTGTTTCAAGTCAACTGAGCAGAAGCCAAACACAGTTGTATGGATGTGGATGTGGGCAGGCTCATGAAGTTTGGTAAATGTGGGCATGCTGCTGTTAGTTACAATTCATGCTCCCGGTAACCTCTGATAAGAAAAGGGAAGAAAGCTGGGGAAAAGTGTCCAGTGTGACAAGAAGTAAGTGTTTGTTGAAGTTTAAACATTTTGTTCATAGAAAGCCAAGTTAAAGATAACTTGCTTTGCCAATTACTGATTTTATTAACTTTGAGAGTATCCTTAGATATCTAGAGAAAGAGACCTGCAATTTGGCCATATATACCCCATACAAAGTAATAGCTTGTTTTAAAACACAAATGATGCTGACTATTATAATGTGAACTGTTTTCCAGATGAAAAGAATGTAAAGGGATGTAATTGGAGAAGTATACAACAGTGGCTAATATGCTATTATTTGCAAAGAGATATTACAACTTATAATCTTCTTTCATGGGTTTACGTTGTTAGTGTTTAATCAGGCGTGTGAGTGTATTCAGGTGTTAAGCCATTCTATTAGCTAGGAAAATTGCACTATTATTTACTGAGCTGTTTGTGATATACTGTTGTTGGCTTTTTTACTTTCTATTTCTCATCTTCGTGCAGTTTATGCAATTGTCCTTTCTACTTTTGTCTTGTACGATGGCTTGTAAAGTGTCACTAGGGCAAATTAGCCAGGTAATAATCATGTTTTTTGCTTTTTGTTCTTAATAAGTTATATGAACTAATTTTATATCCCATCTTGTTGTTTGGCATCAAGGTATCAAGCTACAAAATAGTGCCTTTGAGCTTTTATCAGCTTTCCATAAAGTTTTTAAAAATATGTGAGAACACATAATATAGAAGTGAAAACACATGGTCCTCTCCAGCCTTCTAGCAAAGAGTGAAACGTAGAAGGCTGGTGGTGGACTAACCCTGCATGGGTGGAAGTGCGAGCACAGCAATCTGATTGTGGAGCTAACCTACCTTAGCTGGGGTTTTGTGGAGACAGTCTTGGACAGACCAGTTCCAGGAATGCTGACAAGAACAGGGAGGGATCAGCGTACCTGTATAGAAACAGATCCAGGAGCCCATAACCTTTCTGGGGAGTATTGAGAGATAGGGCTGCACTACCCATGAAAACTTACAGCATCCACAAAGGCAACACAGAGTTCATCTCCTCTGCCCTTATTTCAGATCTTGCCTTGCAGAAAAAAGGATGCAATTAAGCAAAGCCTCCACTATTTGATTACTAGGTGCTACCACCAACTACTCTGAGGCCAGAAAATTCACTTCCCTTCTTGTATTACCCATTTATACTTGTAAACAATAACATCTTCTTGGAGTGAGGTGTAGTGTTGCTGGCAGAGGAAGTGGTGAAAATCCACAGGACATGGGTGACACAAGAAACAGTCTGTGGACACAAGAGTATGCTACTTGTTTACACAACATATAAATATGGAGGAGTCCCATTGTATGACAAAGGAAAGAGAAGTGGTGTTACACCCTTTGGTTAACATGACAACATGTAGTTAGAGTATTTAATGATTACCAGTCATTTAGCTTACTTTTTTCACTATTTTAAAGATCACTTATTTAATACACAGCACTTAAGACTATAAGGAACTTCCCTCTAAAATTATTTGATAAGATGGTTTAAAAGTCTGATGGAAAGTTAAGGGAGATCTTGATAAATTCAGTATAGGACATTGAGTCATACACACTAAAATTAATTTTCTTGAAAAGGGGAATTGAAGGAGGTGAAAAGACACCTGTTACTTTTGATGAAGTGAGGAATTCACCCAAAGGGACCGTATACTTGTGAAGAGAACACCCATCTGAAGTGAGTGCTGAACCTGAGAAAATTTTGTGAAGGTGCACTGAAAGTATTGCTGGATAGATCCTTGTGTTTACATCTCAAGACTTGGTGTAGAACACTTTTTCAGGGTTGGCCTAAAATCTTTGTTCAATTAAAACTTTTCAGTGGAGAACAGGATCTTGTTGTTTCCCCTACCACAGTGATTTCAGATCAGATTCTGGATCTGGATTCTGGCCAAAATAAATAAAGTGCATTGGATTGGCTGGGTCACATGAAGTCTGAGGATATGGCTCAGTAGGTGAAGTCAGGATGACCCAATACACAGCCTCAGGCCAAATACTGTCATGTTCTGACCACAGTGGAAAGAAACCTTCAAGACTATGAGTTTTGGCTAGCAATTTATGTCTGAAAGGGCAATATTTTGAGACAAAAGAGAAAGTGTTTTAATGGAGTGAGATTAAAACAATATGGAAAATTAATTGGTATGAATTTCAAAATTGCTTTTGCTGACAGAGCTCTGTCTTCATCTGCTTTACTATGAAAATCTACTGAAATGCAGATATTTCCAGAAGCTACTGCAGTATTCTTTATAAACTTCAGGTTTCTTTGCTAAACCTCTCTTCTGTCAAAAGTGATCCTAATTATCTGACGTTTAATGTCATCCATCAGACCAATTCTTCATTCTTTGCATGCTGTTTCAAGAACTCTGATCCCTAATTTAATTAATGAATCATTGTTTCCTGAGTTTTGCAGGAACAATTGCAATATTTTTTTCACTTGTCTCCTTGAAAAATAAATGCTGAAAATTGGTTGAGATGCTCAAAGAAGCTGTTGCTTTCAAGTCATTCTTCCCTTCCCTTCCCTTCCCTTCCCTTCCCTTCCCCATGGGGATGAATGTGACCCCTTTAATGCTCTCCAAGCTTCTGTGGGGTCAGTTGCAAGCTATTTTACCTGTGGTCTGTCTTCTAATGGCATCTGTGCCATTATATATGAGAACATTTTGACATCCAGTGTTTTAACTCATATTACAGCTAATTAATTCATGCCTGTGAAGCACTTTGAAATTATAAAAACCCTTCCTTAATACTGTTCTTTTTTATGGTTTACTAATCTTAACTCACATGAACTTTGAATTAAAGGGTTTCTCTCTTTGTAATCTGAAATCCATTTTATCAAAAATTGACAAGTTGTTTCCACTTTTCAGAACATGCCTTCTCAGTTTTGGCCTAACTCTGCTGTTCACTGAATGAAACACCATGAAAACATGAGTTCATCAAAGTCAGCAGGGACCAAGAATCCATACAGAGAATGTTACCTCAGCCATGACTGGACTCCTCAAGTGGATGCAAGAAAGATTTTAGGAAGGTGTATGAAGGACCCAGGGTTAACTTCCCACTTATGAGATCTGGTCTGGCTTCCTGTGCATGCTTGATCAGCCTCGTACTCCAGCATTGCAAGGCAAGAGCCAAATGGCCACCTTAGGCTGCCACATGCAGGAAGGCAGCTGGAGCCAGGGGGTGTGTGTTGGGATTTACACAGGATTTACACCTAGTCTAACTGTGCTTAGAAAATAACACTACAGTGTGGCTTGGACAAACAGTATTTTCATCCAGAACTTCCAAACACTCTATTTCTACTGAGGGCTTAAGGAGGTGCCACAGATCACCATATCTGCAAAAAATTATTTCTCAGGAGTAAGGCTGAGCTTTTGATTAAAGTAAGACAGGGGCCTGAAACCAGAATAACTTTCATCCAAAAGCTGTGGCTTCCTTTCAAACTGGTTTCCTGAGCTGTGGTCCCAGGGGATATCAAAGTGAAGGTGGTGGGATGAAGGAGGACATTGTTCTTAGGTCTTACCCCTGATAGAGCACAGGACATGGTTACACTGGCACTTAAGATCCTGTGAGCATTCATATAGACGCTGGCTCAGGCAAGGCTGCAATGAACAGACACTTCCCAAAAGCATGTTGAGAAATCATCTTAATTGTGTCCATTGTTAAAATAGGTGGTTTTACCTTAAGCAGTGATATTATTATTATTATTTGTTATGCATATTATCATACTGCCTACTTGCACTTGTATGTTATTTGAAAGTTAATTATACCTCTCATCCTTTCATCCTCTCCACTAATTTTCAATTTTAATGCATTAATGTGTTATTCTTGTATGACATGTATCCTAGATGCAGGAATAAAAATTAAATTGAAATCTTAAGGTAAAAAGAAGGTTCATCTCAGTTAATTAATATTTACCTCCAGCAGAACACTGACTAATTACACTGGTGCTGTAGTGGGGAGAGACCTGTATGAAGCTGGTTACCCATTATCTGCCCAGCCTAAGGAGCAATCCCAGCCCCTGTGAGCTGATGAGAGTCCTTGAGAGGCTCCCAGCTGCAGAGAAAGCACAGATGCTTTCTTCCTCTGTACTGTGCTGCTGAGGAACCAGCACAGAGCCAGCATCAGCAGCTAGAGGCAAACAGCCCAGGCTGGTGAACAGGCAGACTTTGTGTGGTGCCCTGCAGCACCATGGAAGGGTGAGCACCTTTCTGTTCCTGCCTGTCCCTCTCCTGTGCTGCAGTGTGCCTGATGCTGGGGAGGTGCATGTGGCATCTCAGCTCTGGAGATTCACAGCATCACTTCTCTTGGAGGCACTGTGTGCCCTGGATCCCAATGAGTGCCTACCAATCCACTTTCCTCTTAGCCTGAGGATGGCTGTGTCAGACTGGATCCTTTTGACAGGTTACTGAGGAAACATAATAAATGGCACCAGCCAGCATGTCCTGGAGCCTGACCCCAATTACCTTAAGGCAAACAGGGTTCTCTTATCACTGGTAAGGAGTGGTGGGACAGGGAGTGCTGGTGCCACAGGCTGCATGACAGCTCTGCTCATCTGTCTGCTGTGATCCTCCAGCATCACAGCACAGCAGCCCTGTGCTCCAGCAGAGACAGGGACTTGGACCTGGGAAGGTGGGGCTTAATGCTCTGTGAAATTTCTCCCCTGATGACTTTATTTTGGGCAAACTATTTCAAATTCTTCTACACCAACAGAGCTTGCCTTGATGCTTGCTGGTCTTACCAAGGTCTGTGGATAAACAGCTCAATGGTAGCCCTGGGAACAGGGTGTTCCTTGTGCAGATGGTCTTGTGAGTGCTACTGAGAAGTTGGCTGGCATTAGGAGAAGACCTGAGTCCACAGCTGTGAGATTCCCACAGCCAGAACAGGAGGAAATGGCTGCAATCCTAACCTACACTCTGTTGGCAGTGCTGGGATGGGGATTCCTTCCTCCATGTATGTGCCCCCACTAGAACCAGGCCATGCAACCATCATGCAGCCAAAACAAAAAAAATCACCCTATTTTCCATGCAAATGACCATTTCATATGTACCTCAAGTACGTCTTCTGTCTTGATGTCCTAACAAACTCACAGGATTGAGTAGGCATCTTTTCTCTAAATCACTTTTGGCAGATCTTTTCATTAATCATTGCTGATCTGAACAGTTTGATTCCACTGAAGTATGTAAAGCATGTGCTCAGTGACTGACTTAGTTACGGAGTCACCATTTAGTCCAGAGGTTAAATGCATAGTTGTATTACACACAGAGTATTGCTGAAATAACTCCAGGCTTTTAGTTTTGATTTCCACTTTATTGATTTGCACAAGGTAAATTTAATTCCAAATATTAGAGACGGCTGAGATAGTCATTCCATTTTGTTATTGTAGTGAAGAAACCATTAGGAAAATGGAGTAGTAAAGGTCACTGTAATCTTTTCTGGAATGAAGAACCAATTTTATTCAGAGGTCAGATTTGAACCAAAAACTCTACAGCACTCTCACGATGTCATTATTTAAGCATTTACACAGTTTCATTGATATACAACAATTGTGAAACATGACATTGCTCAACAGAAAATGGAAAAGTGTGAAAGAGCCTCTTTCCTTCCACACATGGCCTGTGAATTTCCCATATTATGCAAGCAATTTCCTATGTTATCTCGCTTGCACTCCTGAATTTACTCTGTTGGGGCTTTTGACAACAACAAGCTTCTCTTTGACCTCAGACATATTTCCAGGCATGGTGTTGACATCAGTGTGTTAAAAGAAGGGGACTGATGAGGACTGGGTCTCCTCCTGACTCTTCTGCAGACTCTTTCCATAACTCCAGGTAAGTTCTATGGAGGCTTTGTTCTTTCATTAGCCAAAACAGGGCTAGCAAAGCACCCACGTTTCCTGAGGTTGGGGTAAAAATAATCCTTTTGTAAATAGAAATATGTGTGAACTGCAAACACAAAATGAATATCTGGAACTATACTTCTTCCTCCTTTTTACACACTGAGTTATCACTAAGCCTATAGTTTTAATTCTTATATGGCATTATTGTCCTGGGTAAGCATCAGAAGTAAAGCTTGTTTACATATTATAAAGTTGCTTATGTTGAGGATTTCACTTTCTGCTTACCATCCCATACACCAAGGGTCCCTTCCACCCTTATATCCCACAGGACTGTCCCTGTTTGATTCATTCTTAAAGGGAAAAATGGGCATAAAAGCAAATATTTCACAAAAGTCTGATAAGAAATTTTCCTGTGATTTGTATGAATACCAAGGTCAATTGCCTAAAGTGTGTGAAGAAACATGCTTTCCTTAAATTTTCTCAGAAGTGGACTAAACCTATGGCATAATTTATATGCTCATTTCTTCAGTTGCTGTACTGAATAAAAGTATTTTTTTATTACATCAACACATTTTAATTAATGACATATTGTATTAAATTTTCTGGTTTAGATTTTAAGTCCTTTTGTGCCATTGGTGTGCCAGTGGTTTTCAAATGTTACTTTGTCTGAAATACACAGTAAGATGGAAAATGGCTTCAGAATCCTGGATTAGCTGTCACTGATGGCATAAGTCTGTCAATAGCAGCCGGTAAATGCAGGAGACTGACTTTCTCCTCTTATATTTATTTATAACTGCCATTCAGAATAGCAATAAGACACTGCAGGCCATGCATTTTGAAGGGATTATTGCACTTCTCTTATGACTAAAGTCACCTGCCCTTTAGCCTTGTGTCTTATAACACCTCCTGAGGAGTTCAGTAGTAGTCCAGAAATGACAGCATGCTGTGTCCTATAGCTTCAATATATTTGGCTTGATCATATGGAGAAATAATGACAAAGCAGGGGAATGTGCAAGAAACCCACCCCAGCTATTCCATTCTTTTTCCATTCTTTTTATACCAACTTACAAGGGAAATAATTTGCAGGTTGCCAACTGTTTGTTAAAATGTACATGAAACACGGAAGGATTGTTTCCCTGTTACAGTTATGGTATCTTGCAGTATATATGAAATACCAACCTTTTAGTACAGTTTGGATTGTTGTGTAATATAGAAATAAAGCTAAATTCTTAAAAGGGTTAAACAGTTCCGTTCTGCCTTAAATTACCACTGTCATTCAATTCATTAGATGAGTTTATGGAGTTACAATATGTCTGTAATTTATAGCCTGCTTACTGACAAAGCTTAATGCTAACATATGCCTAATTTGCCAAGGTTATCTCAAGCCCCATTCATCTCCCCCACTAACAATATGCTGCTGATTCCATGCTTCATGGATGAGGTACATGCGGTTTCATATTTAGTGCTATCAATCACAAGTAATTGCCTCCAGCTCCCCGCCTCAGTGTTCAAAGTGATTTCTCTTCAGCCTCTGAGGCTTGATGAAAAGGGAACGCGTGTAGCCAGAGGAGGGCATCCTCCTCCAGCCTTAGCAACTGCAGGCTTCAAGCAGCTGGGAATCTGAGAGCAGCGGCAGCTGGTACTTCCAAACTTTTCTCTTCTGGAGCACATGCTTTTGGCAGTCAGGAAAGTGCACTCCTGGGTATGTGACTGTGCAGCAGTGGCAATTTTCCATGGGAAATGAGTGGGCTTCTGGAGTGCTGCCCTTGGGATTTCCCCGTTCATGCAACTGGAGTGATCTGGGACACCTCCAGCCCAGGTCCCTATGCCCCAGATCACAGTTTGAGGATGTATCACCCTGGTCCTCAGCCCTTGGTCTGGTTGTGCTGGCATGCTAGACATGGTAGAACCAGAGGAGGTTACAGTACACATCTGTATTTTCAGTATTTACTGAGTCTTCTCAGTGGGATTGCTGTATCAACCACAAACTGTACCTCATGTAGCATTACAGTTTTAAATCGTGAGAGTTCCAGTTCTACTAGCTTGTAAACCTGTGCCCAGCTTTGTTTCTGGGAAGGGTCCCATTGGTTTGTCTTGCAGAAGTGTGTACAACATCTAGACCTGAGAGTGATTAACTCACAGTTCCCTGTTCTCTTCCTCTTTGTCTGCTTGCTGTTATTTTCTGCAACTTCACATTAAATTATAATGGCCCCTTTTATCTGCATGTACTTACCCCTCTCCCTATTCTGTTAAGGTTTTTTGGTATGCCTGTGGTCAGCCTTGAAGGTGGACACTGACTGGAAAATTCAGCTGCAGTGTCTGATCCTGAACTGTTTATGCACTGTCTTATTGGAAGTCATAGGCATTGCTCACAGTCTCGTATGAGTACTAACATTTGTATTTATAGCACATGGATAAAAATTTCAATTTTAATGGGAACAAACACACACACACACACACACACACATTGTCTGTCAAATGAGCTGCTGAGCCATGCAGTTATGCAGCTTCCTGAGCCCTCAGATACATTCCAGACATCTCTTAGATCACATTAGAAAGCACAGAGAATGAGTTAAATATATGTTTATATGAGTTAAAATACGTTTTGCCTAAAATATGTGTCCCACTTCACTCTGGGATCCAACAAAAAGAATATCAAGGAAAAAAGTTTTCTCTTGGATACTCTGCTGTCAAATGGCTGTAATCTCGGATCTGTTGAAGATGCTGTTGTGCTTGATATTCTGAAATTTCCCCAGAATAATGGAGACTGTTTGGCAGACCCAGTGAAACTCTCTGTTCATCTTAATTGACTGTGATCTGCAGTACTGAAAGAAATGACTGCAGCTAAAACAATCCTGAATGGATGAACAGCTGTATAGGATTTAAAACCAGAGTGATATTCATTAGTTTCACCACATAGGAACACCATAAATTTCCAGTCCACTAGGAAAATAAAAAGCATTCTGGAGAAAAAAAAAAGTTTATTTAAAGAAATAGCTGATGCTGATTTCAGTTGGTTTGTTTTTGTTGTTTTTTTTTTAAGAATTGAAAATCACTATCCTGTATGGAAGTGGCAGCTGAAAAACAGTATTAGCTTCTGTTAGGGATTTGGGTTTTTTTCTTTGTTTCTCTGCTGTGCCAGAACTCAGGGGCATGCCATGAAAGGGTAGCAGTCATGGACTTCACATACGTTTACTTCAAAAAGAGCTAACGCCTATAGCAATCAGAAAAACTGTTGCACTTGCACTTGCAGAAGAAAAGACTACACTCTGTGGCTGTGTGGTTGATTGTGGTTATGCTTGTTATGAACTAACATTTGGGTGAAATTTAAAACTGTGATTCTTGCTTGTTCTTACAAAGGATTTTATTTCTTAAGAGTCTGATAGGATAAAGTAAAAGAATCTGCTAAAAATTTGTATCCATTTTACTGCCTGGCCTCAGATAAGAGATCAAAAATTTTATTTTTATAGTACAGGTCTAAATTTTTAGGTGTGCTTTTTAGTCAAATTGGGTGAGTAACAGAAATACATGTAACACTGTTTTCCATATAATTTATTGAATATGATTTATGATTTAAGAGAGCTGCACTGTATGGACACAAAATAAATTCCATTCAAAGAATTCAATATATTCAATTCAATAGCTATTAATTACTAGAGGGGTAGAAATTTTTTTTTCTCTATTAGGAATATCTGAAATAAGCATCAAAACAAATCAGAGAATTCATAGAAAACATGTCTGAAACAGAGGAGTTTTAAAGTTGTTTTTCATCACACGTGTGAGATTTCGAGAAGATACACATTTATCTAAACACAACTTAAGAAGCATTAGCCAATAAAATAAGTATTCAGAAAACTTATCTTTTTGTTTTAAAGATTATTTCTTAAATCAGTGGCTGGAAGGAAATGTCTTTGTGCATCTTTGCATACATTCCAAAGGGCTGTAAGGCTAAGTGGCTGCACTTTGCATAGCGTCTGCTGACTTCCCATTCAGAGCCCCTCTGGCAGGCGGGGGGTGGAGGGGTGCTGTGCTGTGGTTTGTGGGAATAGGCTCTTTCAGTTCTGGTTTATTACATGGCTAATTAACCAAGGTCACCGAGCTCTTTTATAAGCCTGCCAATAGAGACATCACTGGTGCTTTAACAGATCTGTTTATTATATTGCATGCCCTGATAATATGAGATTGATTAAAAAATATATATAGGGCAGCATTTACCTGGAGCATTGTATAAACATGCAAATATGGGAAACAAAAAATCCCATTAAATAATAGGCAGTACAATATTTTTACATATTTAATTTTAAAACAAATTATTTTCTATAATATTGCACAATGCTTTGATGTAGTAAATATAAAAAACTGGAATTTATAAGCTGTTATGTTAACATGTCACAGAAATAACCTGACTTACCTGTGACAAAGGATTTTCGGGAGATTGCCACTCTATGTACAAATTACCATGGAATGCCTGGCAGTGAACAATTGGTGAGTAAGACAAGGGGCTCCACCTCAGGATTATGCACCAGGCTAAAATAAACCTATGTCCCTGAAACTGACATGAATGCAGAGTATGTCTCCTTACTGCTGGCTCTGCACAGAGCCATCTTGCAAGGTGTTGTCACTCTCATTTAAGTAGCTAAGGGTTTTCTTAAAACTAGTAACAACACTGCTGTTCTCTTCACCAAAATTTCAGGTCAGAGTCCACCTCAGGCTGTCCTTGGCATGCGTGGTGTCCTCAATCCTGCTCCAGCCCTGCCTGTGAACACAGGTGTGTGTGGCATTGTCCCTGTATGAATGACAGGTGCAGCACTTCCCAGGGGAGCTTTGGCAACAGCTCATCAGGCCCACAACACCCAGTTTGTACCTTCCTCTGAGTGACCCCACAGCAGCTGTGCATTGCTCCCTTCTCGTCTGCCAAGAGCAGCTCATGGAAGCACGACTGCTGCACTGCAGTATCCTGAACATCAGCAGGGTATCCCCAGCTTTGTGCCAGCCTCTCCTCAGACATGGATCAGCAGCAGCTCCCGTGTCTGAGACTGGGAGTGGCTGTCACTGCAGGTAACTGATCCTGCATATGAGTTACCCATAATGGAGCATGTTTGTCCATGACTACGTGGATATGGCAATGTGTCTCAAAAGTCCCACCCGGAGGTTACCCGGTGTGGTTTGACCCCCACAATGCTACAGACTTGAAATGGAATGATTTCAAGATGATCTTCCCTTGAAATAGGGAATATGCAATCCAATCTTGAGTGATAGACTGAACAGTCCTATCTGGGAAATGCCAACCTGCACTTCACAGAATCAGAGTCACAAAATCACAGGGTATGCTAGGTTGGAATGACAGTGGGTCATCTGGTCCAACCTCCTTGGCAAACAAAGTCCCCAGGTGGTTCTTGAATATCTCTAGTGTTCAGTCACCTGCACAGTAAAGTTCTTCCTCAAACGCAGGTGGAGCTTCCTGTGCATCAGTTTCTTTCTGTGGCTCCTTCTCCTATTGCCTGGCACCACAGAGAAGAGCCTGCTGTAGTGTTGTATCCCTGTAGGGTTCTGCTTTATCTAGGAGAGAGATCACAGTGTTCAGTGTGCACCCCAAAGTCTCTTAAAACTTCTGAAATGCCCACAGGGGGTTTGTGGCCCCAGTTGCAGTTTTCTGGGCTGTGATCTGAAGAGGCCCCACAGTGACCCCAGCTGCAAGCATTGTACTTCCAGGGGGATCCACAGCAGGTAGCCAGCTGTGATTCTCTAGTGACTTTTCCTGCACTTCCTCCAGAGGCCTCCAGAGCACTCTGGGAACCATCTCTCAGGACCTCCCTGCAAGTTAGTCCCATCCTCAACCTTATATCCTGTCTTTGTACCAAGAGATTAGCTGTTTCCCTGCCACTGAAGATAAGGATCCAAAAATTGGCATGTAGTCTGCTGAAAACCTGGCCTCTTGAACCATGCTGCCCCTATTCTGATTTGTACCTTCTATGTGTAGGTAATTAATCTATGGCAGGAAATACCACCTCACTTGTACTGCTAGGAGAGCTCCTACCCTCATTACTCACATAATATTCAAATAAGCTTCTTCTAGCTCTCCTCACTTTAGCAGAAAGCTTCTCCTAAAAATTTAGAGTTCATCTCATCAGATTTTTTTGAGGGTTCTTCTGTTATATCTCCGAAGGTTCTGCACATGATTAGGCTGCCAGTGTATTGAAACCACCATCTCAGATGGTTCAAAAATCACCACCCTCTCCTCATCTGCCTCCCATGTCTACTGTATTCTCCTGGACTTACTGGGTGGAGTTCAGCTCTGGAACAGGATACTTGTACTTAGATATGTGTATGTAGGAGCCCTTCTGGTCAGCTGCACCTCCTGGATACAGTCACTGGAAGGGCAGGGTGGTTTGGTTTCCCCACACATGGTTGCCAAGGGCCTGATTAATCTACCAGAACTCTCTGGTAGGATCACAGTGCACAAGTGGGAAGTCTACAGTAATACATGTAACACATTATGATAGCTATTAAGAAATCTTAAGACCATATTGGACCAAAAAAATAAGCAAAACAGGAATTCTTCCTGTTATCTGGCCAGAAGTTTTTGTTCCTTTGAAGTATGAGCTGCCTGGAGAAGCTAAAGAATGGTTATCAGTGCCTAATAATTTGATTAACACAACCACTGAAGCTGGTGCTGGTCATGGTGGACCACATCTGCAGTAGCCACAACCAGCAACAGTAATTTCTGTCGTCCTTAGAAGGATCTAATGCTAAACTAGACAAGATACAAAGAATGACCAGGCCTTTTTATGGCCTTTTACAGTTCATATGGGAAGTCACATCATTACTGGTCACTTCTTACAAGTCACTTCTATATACTTGGTTTCTATTCCTTCCTACACCTTTTCTGATCTTCCTTCTTGGGCACAAATTGTCAGAATAAAAAGAGAAAAGACTGAGAACAAAAAAAATTCTCCCTAAACACCCCAACCTAAAGAATTACACTCTGTCAGAATGAAGTGTCAGTGGCCATCAGATTTCTGACTCCATGAAGATTAGGCAAAGAGAAGATTTTTGCTGTCTCTCTCCTGTACTTCAAAATTTAGTAAATTTAGCAGATGAATCTGGAATTATATTTTGCTCTTTAGCTGCTTAATATCATGTTACAGTCCTCGGAATACAGGTCAAAATACTGATCTAGCCATCAGAGTATAGGACAGGATAGTGACCTGGATTAGATACAGAGAGACACTCATTTGCGGCTCTTTTGTCACACATAGATTTGCTTTCTCACTGCCAAGAAGGAAATTCAAGCACATCATTCATGTCCTGGGTGAGTGGAAGGATGGAACAACTACCTCTCACCTTTTCAAAAAGAAGAAGAGTGATGGGTTCTCCATTTTTTATGAAACAAAATGAGATGCATCTTATTGGGTCTAGTTTGATTACAAATGTAATTGTATTTTTACTCACTGTGGCCTAAATACTTTCACATGCAGTGAGTGCAAACAGACTGTCCTTTTGAGATGGGGGTTGCAGGGTTGCACAGAAGGTCTCCACAGACTTGTGTCCTGACATATCCATGCAATCATACAAAAAGTTTAACCTTCTGAAGATGACTGTGGTTAAGAGTAGTTTCTAAATATTTTTAATTGGGAGCAACTTAAGATACTGGCTTGTTCAAACTGGTATAAAATATGTTACTCTTATCAGGATTTTTTTTTAAGATTTGTCTGATTGTGGAGCCCTGGGATGTTCAGACTGAATCGGCACAACTTTTTTCATTTCGCTCTGAAAAGTCAAACTGAATACATTCTGTTCTTACTTGTAAGTACAGTTTGACAGGGAATCTCAGTGCTGCTGCCACTCCAGGCATAAGGGCAGGGTATTTGTAAACATTTAATTACCTACTTTGTAAAACCTAAACTCATGTTTTATAGAAAAAATCAAACCACGATTTTTCTGGAGAGAAGCATGTTAAGACTTTTATTGCTTTTATTTTCTTCCAGCAGTGCCTAATATCTAAATGACATAGATTTAAACCACTTCCAAAAGCTTTTGACTTGAGTAGGCCATGCCAGCCATTTTACCAACAATCTTTTCCTTCCACACCTATATTTTTTCCAGTCACGTGAAATATGCTACATTTGGTATAAATTTTCTGTAATTCTTTGGGTGAAAAGGTCAACAACCTTTTTATCCTACCATCTTTTCTTCTGAACACCATTCTTTGTACCTGTCCAATAACTTGAAGCAGTATGAAAATTTAAGCAGTTAATGTCTGTTCCCAATGTTTCTCAAGAGTCCTTTTGGTTTTAGACACCCACACACGGTCTCTTTTTGTAAAAAGAGGTGTTTTGCCTTTAAGCCCCCATACACTGTTTGCTAAATCCTCAGCGAGCTGAGGGGTTTACACCAGCAGGATGGATACAAATGGTCCTCTGAAAGCTGCCATTAGAGCAATTCATAAATGAGACTAACAGAGTGCTAAAGGCACTGTGAGTTCTCAAATACCTGCACATCTTGGATCTTAAAGTTCTTCTAAAACACTCTGTTACTGCAGTTTTGACTTCACTATCAGTAACAAAATTACAAACATTATGTGACCTCAACAATTTGCTGCAAGACTTGTTGGGAAAATTCTTTAAGCCTCTCAGTCTATAATGTCTGAACTTCACTTCTTTCAGCAAAAAATTCTTTGAAAGGCCTCTGAGCCTTCATTGTCCATCTTATCTGCTGATCCCAAACCCCAGAAACATTATGTATATACATGTACATATCTATATATCTATATATCTATCTCTCACACGTCATTGTTGCAATGTACTCGAAACTTACAGCTGTGCTTGGAGAATCGCTGCATACCCAAACTGGGCTTCCAATTGCACAGCCCCATGAAATACTTCTGCCTGCTTTAAAATGTGCTTGTGCTGCCTTGTGTAAGGTTGAAGCCAACAGTCTGCTTGTTGGATGGTCAAAGCCTCACTATGTTCATTTGGCTTTTCAAAAGAGTTCACTCTTCCCAAAATTGTTATCAGGTCAGTACAAAAATTTCTTTAATGGGAACATTCCTGTAGCCAACACCAGGGTTTATTTGGCTTCTTGAAGGAGGATTAAAGATATGCTGAGAAGAACTTTCCTTCAATCCCATTCCACAAACCCTTGGAAAAGGTGCTTGAAGCTTCTCTTCTTGCAACCAAAGAAAGGGGAGCAGGAGGTTCTCTGGGCAGCTTGAGGAACAGAAAGGACTTTGTTTGCTTTGATCCTGCAAGGAGAGACCAGTCAGTCAGTGGCTTAATAATGAGTCAAGAGGATTTGGGGCTGTTATTTGTCTTGATTGGAAAGAAAGGAAATTTAGGATTTGGTCCGACTAAAAACATATCCAAAACGTTTACTTTTGACACAAACTTCACACAAAAGGAAAGTGGTGGTTAGGAAAGGGGACTGGCTCTACTTCTGGAGCAGATTTCACTTAATGATGTTGAGATGTCAGCGTTACCAGTTGTGACTGCCTATTTCTTGCCATTATTTGCTATTGTTTTCTTCTATCCATAATTCTGTCAAGTTTCTGTGATTTGGGATTAAATTTGTTTTGCTTGTACTCTGCCAGTACCTGAATACTTGTAAAGAGGGGCACGACTTCCCTGAGAATGATGTTAGAAAAGACTTTTGTGATCCCTTTCAAGCTTTTTTATATAAATCTTCACCATTTTTATGGTTTTGAGCAGGTATTCAGTTTGCCATGAGACATGATCTAGGAATAAGGAAAGGTTCTTTTTGCCCATGAGATTGTGTGTGGATCAGAACAAGATAGGAAGAACTTCACTACTTTTTTCTGTCATGGGCCTGGTCTATCAAAACTGGTGATTCATCTTAGGTATCTCAGATTTTGCTTCTCTGATTTGAGAAATGTGAAGGAAATTTGGAACCAGAAAATTTTTTAACAGTGTCACTTACCATTTTAAAAATCTTTATTTAAATATAAAAATATTTATTTAAGTTAAAAGTTCTTCCAAAATTTTCCTGCATCCTGCTCAATATTTCCTTCTCTGCTACAATATTTTAATTCCACTTTGGTGTAGGAATTGACCTACCTATTTAGCTTTTTCCTGTAGTCATTTTTATTTTATTTTTATATGGATGTATTTTATACTGTGAAAAAAGAACCTGTCTTCACTTGAAGTTATTCCATCTCCAATTACATATGAGCATTTATCTCTGTATGTGTGGTTATTTAAAATTAAGTGTTTTAAAGTATTTAATGAGATTGCTTTTTAAAGAATTCTAAGCATGCCTATCTTAATACTGGAGGATAAGAAACCTTAATTCTTTTTGTTCATGTATTTGCCCTGAAAGCAGAACTTCTTATAAAGTGAGAGAAATGTTGTTGGGCCTGCCAGGGATTCAGCTTTCCAAATCCCAGTCTGAACTCTGACAGGAAGAAATAAAAGCATAAAATATCCTCTACAAGTTGGTCTGAACCAGTATATATATATGTTTATTTCTGCATAAGAAAACTGAGTTTAAAACTAGCATTTTGCCTTTGAGTATATCATCTTATTCTTAAACACCTCTCTTACTAGCAAAAGCCATGCTTAGGCTGGGAAAAGAAGGATTGCAATTATGTAAATCTTTCAATCCTATATAAATACAGCCTATCTACAGAAGCTTGTTAAATCTCTCTCAGTTGCAGAAGTGGTGCTCATCAAGCCAGGAAACATTATATGTGTTTCCTGGAAATATAATATTATAACCAAGCTCCAACTAAAACTTACAATTCAAAGTCTGGCTATTGGATATGAATCTATTAAAGATGTCACAAATTATTTAGGGTAAACATAAACAACAATATTCAATGTTTATTGTTTGAAATTTTCAAACAAATCTGAAGTAGTACAAATATTCAGTGGACAGAAGAGATTTCAGCATGTAACTAGTAACTGCTAATTATTCGTCTCCATGAAATAAAAATAACATCTGAAACTTGTTTTCATACTCTTTTGCTGATCTTGGGTAAAGGCCCTTTTATGCTTTACAAAAATTTTTTAGGGAGGGGGCATTTTCATAACAGGGAAGATAGACAACTAGTTCTGAGACTTTTACTACACCACCATGTTGAGAAATCCTCAAAAGATGCACATGGAGTGTTTGAATTGTACCATTTTGTCCATCACTTCCCTTCTGGGTACTTCACAAGTTCACTTCAGGCTCTCTCTCTCTCTGGCTGCTGACCTGACAGAAGTATTTATACTTTGGATGCTTCAGAGCTGCCATTCTTCAAAACTGCCTGTAGCTCTATTTGCTTGGTTCTGCAAGGGGAAGACAGACTCTAATTTTCACCCTGTTATGTGTACATTTGCTTGTTGTTTGTATTTGTTGTACTTCTATTCTGGGCTTTCATCCAATACCTTTTATTAACATTTTTTCTTGGCTGTTTTTCCCATTCCACATGCTATTTTTAATTTATTTTTATTTTTAACTTATTTCAACACTTGTATTTTTTTTAGCACATCCTGCAGTCTTTTTCCCTGTTTACTGGAGCTGCGTCCTTCCCAACATTCCTCAGGAAAGTCTCCATGTCTCAATAACAATGTGCCATTTAAGGTCTCTAAAGAAATTTTTTGCATCATCATCCACTGACATAAGGTGTCCCTGTCCTAAAACTTTGAAATGGACTGTATTCAGCTTAAAAGTCAGTTTCCTGGCCAGGGATTTAGTTTGCATTGAACAGAATTAATGTGCTTAGCTTCTTCAGTGGAGCCCTTTTCCACCTCCTGACAGAGCACTGGGAAAATGTTACAGCTGAGTCTGGGACACTGGTGATAGATTTTTGTATTTTTACTACTGGTCTGAAAAGTCAAGTTTGGTTTCCCTTCAGATTTAGAGAGCTGGAGAGACAGATCAGTTCAACATCTACACTTCTAACCATCTCTAATTAACCTCCATCTTCTATTAGGGTCTTGTTCCATTTCCTCATGGACTAGGAAGAAGCCATAGGGATTTGAAACCCTGTGAACTGGGAGACTTTGGCAAACAGGCACAGAAAGATATGAGGTCTCTGTGCACTGGGGGCTGTATCCTTCTGTCATGTGTCTAACAAACCCTTCTTCCCAGAGATGGTCTCCTTGAGAGGTGGCAACCATGGAGGTTGCTGTCCTCCACAGAAGCATTGTCCTTGTGACCAGACTGGCTCAGCCATGTTTTTATGCTCTGGAGACATTTCCATGGATGGGAAGGTACAGATACTGTTACAGTTCACTTCTCCCGTCTGTCCCAAATCTCTGCTTCGGCTGGCATGGGATTCTGACTTGCAGATGCTATGTCAGATGCCTGGCCAAGCCTAGGTCCACATAATGCCAGCACTACTGAAGCTTTTGATGTTGATTCATTCTTACTGTTTAATTAGGGCCCCCAAATAATCTCGGTGTCCAACTCCTACCACATGAACGGTCAACCATATCTGCTTCAGGTGGGAGCCACCCTGTGCACCAGGGAGCACTAGGTAACAAAGAGGGTTTTCATTCGCTCCTCTCTGTCTCTTCAAATAACAAAGGTAAAACAAGTCAAGAGGACAAAGGAACAAGTCAAGGGAAGGTTCTGGAGCATGTCAAGTAGAAAGAGTTGCACAACATGCATCCAGTAACCACAAGCAACTAAAGGAGGAGATAACTGAGCTGGTAACAAACCCATGGTTTCCAGTCACTAAAATGTATGTGAGAAAGGTAAAGATACATGCTTTTATGAAAATTCTATAATTGTGCCATGGGAATTGTAGGGTATTGCCAGGGCAGTGGCTGAGAAAAATGCACAGAATGCCAGAGATCGAATATCTGACAGTCAATGAGGAAACCAAGATGTAGCAGGGAGAATCACCATCCCAGGTATAAGGTGCATATCTGTTTTTTCACCTTTCTCTTCATTGTGATCCCATGTGTTCTGCTTAGGGTAGGGGAGATGTTGAAACAGTTTGGGCCACCATGGCATCATTGTCCTGTTGGTTCTCCAGTCCAGGAGGAACATCATTGCTGCCCATCAAAAGCCTGACTGAGTTTAAGATGAAGGTATGAGCAAACTTGCTAAATTTTAATCTGAGCAAGACAGAGCTGGTGCTGAAAAAGGATTCTGCAGGCACATGTATACCTTGTGGGAAGAGAGATTTGATTTCTTGGTGAGCATTTGCCTGTTTTTCCATGAAGCACTGGCATTACAGGAGTGTTTATTACCCTATGTGCATCTTGAGTGAGGTGTGGAGAGATAGACATTGCGTTACTGATTTCTGGAGTGGAGTATTTCCTCTTGCTGGGTGTATCCTTGGGGCTGACAGGAAAATCACTAGAAGGTATGCCAGCTGAGGTGTGCCATCCTGGGACAAAGCACTTCCCAGGGCTGTGTCTACACTAGCACAGGTCAACAGTACTGCTGTGTGGAGTGCAGCAGTTAAATGGTTGGAAATCTACCTCCTGCATTTCTTCTTCTTCCCCAGGACAGAAGAGGTCAACAGGCACTTGAAGAGGGATTCCCCAGGTTTAATTGTTCAGCAGTTTATAGCAAGACACTTTCAGTGGAAGACTCTTGACTCTGAGGTTCTCTTCCAAGGAAGCCTAGAATGGGTTCATTGACCTGTGGGGCACAGACAGGCTTTCACCTGAAGCAGAAATGGACAAGTTGGTTTTGTTTTGGAATTACACACAGAGAAAGGAGAAAACCATTGAGAAGTGGTGATTTGGTGAACTTTGTGCATCAATGGTGTACTAAGCACTTTATACATGCAATGGAAATTAAATGACTGGTAACACAAGCTGCACATTAGCTCCCCACCTCCATCATCAAGTTTGTTTTGAGCCCACAGTTTTAAAAGACGGGATTAATTTGGTGTTCCCTGTATTCCTTTGCTTATGCTACTACCAACTCTAAAGACTCAGCCTCTCAAAAATGGAACAAAAAGCAATTGAATGTCTTATCCCCACTGGCCATTCCATTAGATTGGAATGTGTTTTGGACAATGGTATTAAAAATCACTCTGCAGCATAAATGTTGGCAGACAATTATGTTTTCAAAATCTGGGTGACCATGATGTCCCAATTTGAATAGAACATTCTGAAATCCACTAGTATTTCATGGACTCCAAATACCAAAGAGCATCAGAAAATCCACTCCTCTCTCATATCTTTCATTATCTCAGCTTACCCATAGAAGAGTCATTCAGTGTAATTTACTTTCTTATGAATAGACTGCACAAATCTGGTAGAACACTCTTCTGCTGTGGATCACTACTGAATTAGACTTGCAGGTAGAAGAATCTGAATGTCAAGAAATGCCAGAATTTATGATCTATTGTTTCATCTTGCTTTGCACTTTACAACCCAACCTGGTAAGTAGGTGTGTCTCCAGTGACTTCATTTCTGACTTCACTAAAGGTTTGTCAAAGAGAAATCCTGCTTTTTCATACTACTAGGAGCTTACAGACTACAGGAGAGAGCAATCTCACGGTAATACCAATGATCAAGAATTGGATTCTAATGGAAAATAATCCATGCATATGCCAAAATTAAAGCAGAAAATTTTATTTTCTACAAAGACAGAAATCTATATGGAATACAGAATTAGGCTGGTGATTTTTATCTTTTCTTAATTTTATCTGAAATTTTATTTAAATTATTTCACCTGGCTTTGGTAAACAGTACAGACTCTCTTGAGAACTCCTGGGCTACAGTTGAATTGGAGAGCTAAAAACTGTTTCCAGGCTCCTAGGCTGGGATGTAAACTTTACCTGCATTTTAAGTCTGTGTTGGAGTGAGATGTATGAGCCCATTGTAACATTGCTTCTTCTCTAGCAAAGCAGCTTTTGTGTATGGGCTAAAGAGGAGCTACACCACGTTCTATGAGATGCCCTCTGCAGACAAGAGGTATCCAGCCAAGATGCAGACTTTGCCCAAACAAAAATGTGCAGAGATGCAAGTTGTGACTGTGTTATTCGTGTCATGGTAATGAGAAAATTAAGTTATTTGCAAACCCAGTAACTTGAAGTGGCTTGAGAGGTGGGCTTAAGAATTAGGAAGGGAGAGAACACTTTGAATTACTTCATTAATTATTTTGGATTAGGAGATACTGCCAAGTATCATGCCAGCAATGCTGCCTCACATTTATAAAACAATTCAGATTTTACATGTCACAATACAAAGATGTACATGGAGGGGCTCTGACATCTTATGCAGGAAAAGGCATGGTACCTACAAGTCAGAATACCCCCAAATTGCTTGTTTCTGTAAATTTCCTTTTGCACTGAAACCCCAACTTGCCAAGATTCCCCCAAAACCTCATGTAGGAATGAGGCTACAGAGGTTTGGTTCTGGATTTCAGCAGATCCTGGCTTTGCAACCTCTACTGATACCTGTTCTTGGCGCAATCTGCATTCCTAAGTGATTAAGGGATGCTTTGTCCTTCAGGTTTTGTAGGTCGTTTCATTATTAGAAGCTTGCAATATTTTTGCCAGACTTTCTCTCTCTCTCTTTCTCAAAAACAAAAAACCCAACTAAAACCAAAACTGATCTTTTTATCTAGTACCTTAGAAGAGTCATTGGTGAGATCAGAAGCTTTAATGGAGCTGTTTATTGTAGTTCAAATAATCTCTAGCAGCATCTTCCTGGAGCTATAACAATGGAAGGGTATTTTATAGCTTTGAGAATAATAGTGTCATATGGAAAAAAGAAAACCTTATTATCTCAAAGTCTTTATCAGATTTAAAGAGCACACTAGAGAGACATTTTTATATATATTTAACTCAATACTTAATAAGATCAGAAATAGACCAAAGAACAATCTTTGCCTAAATTACTGAGCCTCCTGGACTTCTTACCTCTTTGTGTTTGCACGCATGCAGACAGTTTGAAAACAAGCCACCACTCCTGACAAGAGTAATTACTTTAATCTCTGTCCTGGAAGCATACTGCATTTGCTGTTTGGTTGGAGGAGCCAATCGGGAAACATTGGAAGCTCAAGTTTTCTTTTCAAGAAGTCCCCATGTCCTGTACACTGGTCCTTGGCAGGAGCCCATTGGACACCTGTGCTCCCAAACCTGGCCTGCTTGAAGTGCCCACTACAGATGTCAGAGCTCTTTTGTTGACTTCCTATTAGTCGCCACTTAATGGATGTGAACCGAACACAGATTTGCCTAAGCACTTATCAATAGACAGCAAACATTCTTCTTTCCATGGGCAAAGGGTCAAACTGTTTTGCCTGGCTATAAAGCTGTGCCAGATAATTGCTGGTGATTAGCAATTTTAATTACCAGGTGCTAGGGGTCGTTTCTTGTGGAGCTTTTTTTGCTGTTGTTGTAATTGGGCAGGCTGTCAATAGGTATGGCTTATTGTACACATGGTGTGTATTTGCAGATACATAGAGCATCCTTTTAAAGTAGGTAAAATAAAGTCAGTAGCATAACTTGCTTCTGATCAACTGCATAGTGCTCCAACAGGTTTTGTGATAAAACTTGTCTGATACAGGAATCTTTAATACAAATTGCTAAAGCAGTCTTTAATCCTCTTGTAAACACTTGTCTGTACTATTGTCATTGAAGAGAGGCAATGATTTTAAAGTCTTTTCCTGCTGCATTGGTCAAGTTGGAACTAAGCTTGTCAAACATGTTCTACCTCATTGGTTTTGCATCCAGACTTTTAGGGAGTTTTCAGAGAATCACAAAACCAACGGCACAATGAGCAGCAAACTAATCTTTTCCCATATTCAGCAACAAAATAGGTTCAAAATAAATGTGACACAAAAGACTCTTCTCTGATCTTCCTCACAGCCGAGAGAAAGTAAGCAACCACAATACTTCAATACCTCTTTTTACTAAAATATCCATGTTTGTCCTTTTACCTACATTATTCAACATCACAAGCCTTGCAGACATACTGAAGGTCTCTGAAAGCTGAATGTGCTGTTTACTAATCTACTTAGGTTAGAAGAATAGGCTTGTTCTTCGAGGCAATAAAAAAAGACAAATACCTCTGCAGTACAGAGTTCTAGCTCTGTTTTAACTTGTTCTGCAGTAATATCTTGTTACTTCCCAGCTCCCATCATGGCTTTATTTTTTCTAGCAATAGCTACGCTGCTTGAAGGCGGAGGAGAAGCACACAAGGAGGTGTGAAACTGGTGTCAGGTCTCTTGTGTCCAAATTTGAAGATGTCTTAATGCTTGAGATTGCTATATTGGTGCTTATGAAGTTCTTCAATATGGCATATTGGGCAGCTACAAATTATCCATACTGGTTCACATTCTGCCACTAGTTAATCAGAACACTGGTATCATTGAAACCAGCACTAAAAAAAAAAAAAAAAAAAAAAAACCAAAAGGAAAATAAATGGTGNNAAAAAAAAAAAGGAAATTAAATGGTGAATGTAGAAAGATACCTCTGGGGAAAGATGCCCCTTGGGAGTAGGATGCAGCTCCCAGGGTGCTCTCATCCCATGTTTCCATGGCACAGCTACACCCCATGAAAAGCACAGAGCTTTCTCCTTTCTGCTAACTCCAGAATGTGTGGACAAGCTGCAAAACCCTAGTCCTGATAGTACTACAAAGAAAATTGCAAACAATTAAGATTCCTGAGAAGTGGAGCAGCCTGGAGCTGCTGAATTTCATTTCCTGAAATCAGACTTTGAGCAGTGGGAGATGTAAGACCCTGGCAGCAGATGCATCCATCAGGGGCAAAAAATGTTGGTCACAGGACTAACACATAGTCATGATGGGCTGATCAGTCTTCACAAACAACCTTTGTTTCCAAGCCTGAAATCTGATCTTTACTGTATAAACAAATTTCTTAGCTTAAGTATGATGACATTAGTTATATTTCCCTCTGTATCTTCAGCTAGATATGGACCATTTTTCTTCCTACACTCTATTCTTGTTTGCCTAAAATCACAGGCTGAAGGGAAAGGTTCTTTATACTGAAAATAACTGACGCCAGTTTACTTTGGTTTCAACATGGACTTATATTTCCTTTTTTTCCTGTCTCCTGATAATAGCAGTTCAA
Source organism: Illadopsis cleaveri (assembly GCA_013399915.1). Lineage (NCBI taxonomy): Eukaryota > Metazoa > Chordata > Aves > Passeriformes > Timaliidae > Illadopsis > Illadopsis cleaveri. The sequence goes on along the minus strand of VXBB01007120.1, from coordinate 25,999 downwards.
AAAGATGCAGAAATCAACACAAGACTGCTCTTGTTGCCACAAGAAGTTCACAAAACAGGTGTTTTCCTGCCTCTCTGTATTGAGTTGACTGGCTGGATGCAAGGCATCCACTAAAGCTCCTCTATCCCTTCCCTCTATAACTGGATGGGGGAGAGAAAGTACAATGAAGGATAAGGGCCAGGAGAGATCACTCACCAAATGCTGGCATGGGCAAAACAGACTCAGACTGGGGATATGTATTGAATTTATTACTAACAAAATCAGAGCAGGATAAAGAGAAGTAACATAAATCTTAAAAACATCTTTCCACATCCTTCCCTCCTTCCAGCTCTAGCTCCTCCCCCCCAGCAGCACAGGGAGACAGGGAAGAGGAGGTTACTGTCAGATCATCACAAGCTTTTCCTGATGTTGCTCAGGGAGAGGAGTCCTTTCACTGCTCCAGCATGGGGTCCCTTCCATGGGAGACAGCTCTCCATGAACTTCTCCAGGGTGAATCCATCCCAAAAGCAATGGTTCTTCACAAACTGATGCAATGTGGGTCATCCTTCCACAGGGTGCAGTCCTTCAGGCACAGCATGCTCCAGCATGGGTCCCCCACAGTGTCATGAGTCTTACAAGGAAACCTGCTCCAGCATGGGCTTCTCTCTCTACAGGTCTGCAGGTCCCCGCCAGGATTCTGNTACAATGAAGGATAAGGGCCAGGAGAGATCACTCACCAAATGCTGGCATGGGCAAAACAGACTCAGACTGGGGATATGTATTGAATTTATTACTAACAAAATCAGAGCAGGATAAAGAGAAGTAACATAAATCTTAAAAACATCTTTCCACATCCTTCCCTCCTTCCAGCTCTAGCTCCTCCCCCCCAGCAGCACAGGGAGACAGGGAAGAGGAGGTTACTGTCAGATCATCACAAGCTTTTCCTGATGTTGCTCAGGGAGAGGAGTCCTTTCACTGCTCCAGCATGGGGTCCCTTCCATGGGAGACAGCTCTCCATGAACTTCTCCAGGGTGAATCCATCCCAAAGGCAATGGTTCTTCACAAACTGATGCAATGTGGGTCATCCTTCCACAGGGTGCAGTCCTTCAGGCACAGCATGCTCCAGCATGGGTCCCCCACAGTGTCATGAGTCTTACAAGGAAACCTGCTCCAGCATGGGCTTCTCTCTCTACAGGTCTGCAGGTCCCCGCCAGGATTCTGCTTCAGCCTGGGCTTCCCATGGGATCACAACCTCCTCTCAGCCATCCAGCTCCAACATGGGGCTTCTCTATGGGCTGCAGGTGGATCTCTGTGGAGTCCCATGGGCTGCAGGGCAGAGCTGTCTCACCATGGGCTGCCCCAAAGGCTGCAGGGATATTCCAGGCCTGGAGCACCTCCTGCCCCTCCTTCTCCATGAAGCCTTGGTGTCTGCAGGGCTGTTCTTCTCACATATTCTCACTCTGCTCTTCTCTGAGCACAATCACAACTGCACAATAACTTTGTTTTTCTTCTTCTCAAATTTGTTATCACAGAGTTGTTACCACCGTCTCTAATGGGCTCAGCCTCGACCAGCAGCACATCCTTCATAGAGCTGGCTGGCACTGGCTCTGCTGGACATGAAGGAGGCTTCTGGCAGCTTCTCACAGCAGCCACCTCTATAGCCCCCCACTACAAAAACCTGGCCCTGCAAGCCCAAGACTCCAGTATGCCCTGAAAGGCAAAGCGAAATACTTAGTTATCTAAACTCATTCATCCCAAACACTTTAGGCAATGATCACAGCCTCTCTCCAAAGCCTCAGGTTTCAGCCTCAAGTAAATACAAATGCCAGTAGATGGTATCCTTACCAGATATAAAGCAATTGACAGGAATCTGCATGTAAGTGTAACAGTAGGTTTGCTTTCTCTCACTGTTTGTGCGGCAACATGGAGCTGCGAGGACCTGAAATGAGAATTCAGCTGCATTCATAACACAATTCCTGAAAAAAGTAGATTATGGATAGAGTTTAAGCCTTAACTTTGAATTGCCTTGCTTTTGTGGACTGAAGTTAGACCCATACAACAGTATTTGAACATAGACTCTGGTACTTTGTTGATATTAGTTACCTACTGTGACGCACAGCACATGGCAGTTTCAGTTTTGCACGCTGTAAAATGCAGGTATTGTACACCTGAATTATAATCTTGCTGTGATAATATGCCTCTATTGATTCAACAAAACAAGTTGTCTATTTTGTCTTCACTCAGACATCTCTATGAAAGAAAGTCTGACAATCAGAAAGGTAAATATTTTGGACTTCACAACTTGTGGCATGACAAAAAGGATAAAAGTGCAATAATTCTGAAATGAGACCTTGCAGACAATGCCACTCCATTTGAACCAGTGAGATGAACTTCCTACAAAAAATGTTTATTATACAGCCATCTTAAAACGTAGTGAACAATAATTTTTAAAAGTATAAAGTGAAAAATGATCTATTTAGTATCAAACAATATGTTTTATACTGCGATAACATACTGTTTGAAGTATAAATATGAAGGAACAGAAATGTAAAATGAAGCTGAACCATTTCACAAAATGGTTGGTGTCTTAACCAGTGAACATCAATGCTTCACTTTTTATGAGGTTTTTGTATTTATTACTAAACTCAGATAATGTACAAGTTTTGAAGACAGAATTGTATTCATAGAATGCTAAATTTAGTGTCTTCCATGAAAATTAAAGTTTAAAAGAAGTAGCTTTCTTATATAATATTTCAGTCTCATTTTACACTGGCTTAATTTTAAAATTTTATTTCTGTACCTTCACAGTAACTGTGTTGGGATCCTGATGGAGCTGTACCTAATAGGGTGCCCCTGGCAATGCTGATTTGAAAATACCTCTGTATCCAGAGCATGAGAGATGTATTGTTAGAAGGCTGAATTCAGCCTGGACCAGTGTTATCTGACAAGAAATACTGGAAAATTTAAGAAAAGACCTGTGGACCCACAAAAGGTGGTGTTTTTAGCCATCTCTTCTACCCAAAATTTTTACTGCACGGGTGCTCAGTGGCTGGAGGCTACACAGCAGCACAGGTGGAGGCTGCAGAGCTTATGTGACTATCCCCACTACTGTGCATAAAAAGGCACTTGTGCAAGCCACTTGTAGTCAGATTTCTGCCTGGGGTTGCCAGATGCTGGGCCCAAAGGTCAAGCAGAAGCAAGCTGGGCTAGCATTTGATTTGTACCCCCTGCCATCTCATGAGGCCATCACTGAGTCATTGGAGCCTTAAGAAACACCTGTGGGCAGGCTGGCTCAGTTACTAACCTTTCACTCATACTGCACTCAGTCTCTAGGGAAAACTAATTAAGGACATCTTTCAGTGGATAGCCTTGCAGTGTTTTACTGACTTTTTCAACAACTGGTGTTATTTAAATTGCATTAATTCAAGAACAGGTGTTCCTGTAGAACACTTGAGTGGGAAGAACAGGAGAAATTGTCCAATAAAGACATTTATAACAAGCCAGTGAATCAGTAGCAGTCTTTGAATATCTCCTAAAAATGATGTTCACCTCCTGTGAAGACCTCTTCAGAGACAGAAAGGAGCCCAAGGCATGCTTAGGAAACTAGAGGAGATGGAGTGCTGAGACATACTTTGTCTTAGTAAATGTCTGCTGAAGTTCACTTATGGTCCTCAAGCTTTTCACTTCTTCATGGCTGCTGTGCACTGATGTTTGCAGGGCAGAGGCTGAATCATGAACTCTCCTCCATGTCCTTCAGTGTGAATGCTGGCAGTCTACTGGCAAGGACAGGTTTTTGTGAGAGGCTTAAGGAAGAGGACCCACCTCTGTTGTGCCATGAGAACCAGGGGAATGGCAACCTATGGCAGGACATGGGAGGCATTTTATTTTTCATTGTTTTGTGCATCTCTCACATCTCAAACAGAAAGGTAGTTCCAGTGGAACACAAATACTACCTATTTCCACCCCTTTATATCCACCCCCCACTCCCATAAGTGAGTTATTAACTGAAGTGCTCTGTTGCAGCAGCCCTCTTGTTAAAGGGTAGAAATGAGCTGACACACAGAGTTCTTGTTTATCACAGCATGAAAAGGGTCCTGGTTTATTTCTCTTTACAGCTCAGCTATCCTGACTCCAACTATTCACTGACTCTGGCTGCAGCAAGCTCCTACTGTAGGTTTCCCTTGCAGCCTCTGATTGCTGGTTATTTCTTGTTAAACCTTAACTGCATGTATTAGTTTGCAGACCCTGAATGCAGGCTTTTACCTAGATAGACTGTGACTGCAGGTTCCAATAACAGGCTCTCACTGTAGACCCAGGCTGACCTCACAGCAGTGATTCTCTCTCCTCAGGATCCTCCTTCTTCATGACTCTCATATGCACGATCCTCTATGATAACGTACTTTACCAGCTAATCCACTCCCTTTTATCACACTTATCTTTACTGGATATAGCTGTGACTCATCAGGGGCGAGGCTGTATTGGGTAATTACCATAGCTGTTACTTATCAGGAGCAAGGTCACCTGTATTCCCTTCTCCTACAGTGGTCATGAAATAAAATTGGGAAAAAGACCTTGTTCCAGAAATGTGGGTGCTTGTACAGGGGATTGAACTGCAATTCCTGGCCTTAAGGAATTATTCAATAGGATGGTAGGACTGTACTTCTGAGAATGATTAATGTTCTCTGGGTCCTGCAAGTGTGCTGAAAGAGAAAATGCTGTCACTTATCATGCCAATGGAATATAAAAGCATTCAAACACAGCAATGTAATGAGGTGTTCAGGAGAAGACCATATTGTGGTAAGTTCAGGTGAATAAACTGGGTTAGAGAAAAGGGAGATGACTTCTCTCTCATTTCTTATGGTGAAGGAAATGATATTTCGTGGCGATGAGAATATCAGCCACTGAAGTCAAGTCATTTGAGAATGATGCCTGGGCCCACAGCAATAGAGAACTGACAGAAATCTGTTCATATATTAACAGGGCTTTCAGGGATTGGAGGAGGAAGGACAGTGTGTGGTATGCAAGGATAAAAGTAATGTGGTGAAACAGGTTAATGTGCTGGATGTCACTGAGAAAGAATAAAGGAAGCAAGTCTGAAATGAAATAACTAGAAGATGGAGTTGTCAATGTCCTACAAATGATGTCTGCTTTTCTAGTCAAGGTTTTTTCCTGAAATAAGGAATGCAGATTTTTATATATAAAAGTAATATATCAGTGACTTTTTAGAATCTTTTGCTATTTGTGAGCCACAGTAACTACAAGACAGATAAGTGATCTATAAAAGTTGCTTTAAGATGTATACACCATTTATGTTGAAGAGAGATTTGCAATTGTCTTTCGCCCTCCTTATTGCCCTGGTTTACATCTTTGAAAATTGTTGATCAGTTCCCTCAGTCTTCCTTTTCTGAACATTCCATTTCCTCCAACTACTCTTTTGGTATGTCCTGATTAGGGTGTATGCTTCACATAGACTCCAACCTGAGTGCAAATCAGCCCCTGTATAGACTCAACGATTTAGCTGAGGTTTTATCAGCCTCAAGTAGAGCAGAAGGATCGCTTTGTATGTCTTACAGATGCCCCTCCTATTTCCACATTCCAGCATGTTGGGATTTTTTTTTTCTGCCACATGATGTCTTTGGCTGACATTCAGCTTGAGACAATTCTAGATCCTGCAAAGCTCTTAAGTAGTCAATAATTTGCCGCTCTGTATTTAAGCAGCTGAAATGCAGAAATGAATGTGGAACTTACCATCTGCTTTTTTCAGACTATTCCAGTTTCCCAAAGTTTATTCAGAGTCTGATTCCTGTCCTCCAAATCACTTCCATCTCCTATGGATTGGAGTCAGATGTAAATATACAACGTACAATCTCTATTTCACCATCCAAGTTAATAATGAAAATATTGAATAGAGCCAGACATGGGACAGACTCCTGGGAAATCCCTCTCAATACATCCTTTTAATTTGATGGTTTACCACTAATAACTAATTTCCTAGCACAGCTTTCTGGCCAGTTTTGCCTCCACCCTATGGCTGCTCTTTTGTTACTGACTGGGGGTTATTCCTGTGAGCACCTGGTCTTTTGTCAAAAATGCTTTTTTCCCTCTCTGCCATACTTGCATGCTGGTTGCCCCAGGAAAGAGTAGCAAGAACAGTGTCTGAGCAGCATCTCTGGGCCCTCAGACAGCCAATTAGTACAGTTGGGGTGCCTGTGGGCAATTTGTCTTTTCATTTTGCCAGTTAACTTTTATTTGGTATTCCAAAGAAATGCCCTCAGTGTTTAGGCTGTCTTTTTCATATAATGCTGTTGTCCTCCTCAAAGGAAAGAAAGTATTTGTCTGTCTGAGAGTGAGGTAGTGATAAACACAAGGATTTTTTTTCTCTTCTTAGTCCTTGATGTTTTGATTTTTTTCCTTAATATCTATATTTTAGTAACAGCTTTATTATCCAAAAAAGGATGTAAAGAAAGGCTATGTGAACTCAGATAACTCAAACAGGTTTTGGTTTTGAAGCCTCAAATACATGTTTTTAAGTCTGGTTGCTCAGGTAAAAAATTAATTCTGTGAAAAATTAGAAGAAAGCTTTTTGCTTGGAAAAATAATTAGCCATGTGTAATACTAGATTTTCTTGCTCTTCATCTCTTTTTTTAACAAACTTGCCAATAATTTCTCTGGGTGTTTTAAAATTCTGAATCAACTCCTACCCTTCATGAAATTAATGTGTCCCATAAGTTAAGGACAGCACTTCTCAGAGAGGACTGATAAAAAAATCCTCAAAAGCATGGGTATGGTTCAGGGGTAATGGGCATTACCAAAGGTCAGAATGTTGCTGTAAATATTCAGAGCAAGTGGAAACAAAACCTTTTAGATATTCAAAGATGTACTCCCCTGAAGGTTGGATCAAGGCATTTTAACTCCTCATCTTTCACAAGAGGAGAAGACATGAGGTGAAGAGAAATATTCTGTAATATAGTTTAGGAGTCATTCACAATTTGTAGAGCAACCTGTATGAACACAGCCTGCTCCATGTCCTACCTTCAGAAAATAAGTGTTTGTGAAATGACTTTTTATTTAGGAGGACCTCAGATCTTGCAATTACAACATTTTAGATGTCAAAAGCCTGGATAGATAACTATGAAGAACATTTTTTAAAAGGAATCTTTCAGATACTGAAGTTTAAATTGCATATTGAATGAAAAATCCACTCTAGAAATGTGGAAAATATTTAGTGAACAGCTGGAGTGACTGCAGTCAATTCATCGCTCTTTTAACATGGGATAGAGGTCAGCAAATGCTAACTATGTTTAAATGAGGATATGAAAATGAGTATAATCAAGAATTTTTAAAAATATAAACCATCTGATTAAAGGAAGAGAATTAGGGGATAATTTTCCAATATCAGAAGCTAAGCTAAGAGATAATTAGAAGAGCAAAAATATGAATTTTGAACCACTGAGAACATTCGAGCTATCAGCAGAACACACAATAAGGCTAACACAAGCCTTAGCTCCAGTTTTAGCAGAGTAGGGGACTGACATATCCATTTTCACCCCAGGCAGTACAGTCCTTCTCTGCAGCCAGGGAAGCAGCTGCTATGTTCCCACTGCTGGAGAAGTGACATCCTGCAAACATCCTTCTGCATGTTGCTGCAAAAAGGGACAGTCAGCACTGGGACTTTAAGGTGTGAACCTTCATCTGGGCTGTCAACACCAGCAGGATACACCTGCCTGGCTGAAACCAATTCCTCTCTGATATTTTTACTGTATTTTAGTATGGGCTTTCCTGTTCTGTCTCCACAGTAATTTGGCCCTAAGTGAGTAATAGAGAGGTTTGCACAAAATAGCAGAGTTGTAGATCATCACCGGCAAAAATAATAAAAGCACTTCTATCATCTTTAATTTCCAATCAATGAACAAATGAGGTTATTGGCTGAATAAGGGGTAGAGGATTGTCAGGCTTTTTAATTCAACCATTCTTCTGGTCTGACTCAGCTGTCAGAGCTGACTTGAAGGGAATGGTTGAGACAACACACAATCTGAGTTGTTAGAGGGCAAGGAAATCTATAGAATGAAAGCAATGATTATGAGTTTCCAGGAACATTGATATGCTAAATCTGTGAGTGAGAAAGATGTCTTGGATAAGACTTTTAAATAAATTCAATTTTTTTTGCAGAAAAATTAGCTTTTCAGGCCCACCAGAAAAGCTTGCATTTGAAATGTTGGCTGCTTGGATACATCTCACCTACAGGAATTGTCTTGTGTGAATTTTGGTTGCTAAGGATGCTATTGCAAACAGACAGAATTTCAATTGGAACCTGGAGCAGACAGGCTGCTATTTCTGGTGGAGTGTGGAGTACCCTGTTCTTGTTTCTTTATTATTACTTTCATAGCAAGGTATCAGTTCCTGGAAATGGTAAAGTAATCTGTTTTGTATGAAGTGTCTCCCATTTCAGGTGGGGAGATTTGGGATAGTGCCACACAAGTTGATTTATTTACCAGATTTATCTAAAAAATAAGAGCAGAGAGAGTTTCCCAGGCTCAGGATTTTTTAGGTTTAGTTCACAGAAGCTCAAAAAGGTATATTCGGACATAGCAGATTATTACTGACAGTGAAATTGGGGCAGCACAAAGCTCAGCAACAGCATGCCCAGCAGGATGAAGGCAGCAATCACCTCCCTGTACCTGGCACTGCTGAGGGCACACCTCAAATTCTGTGTTCAGTTTTGGGCCCCCCAGTGTAAGAAGAACATCGAGGTGCTGGAATTGAGGTGTCCAGAGAAGGGCAATGGAGATGGTGGAGGGTCTGGAGAACAAATTCTACAGCTGAGGGAGTTTAGGTTGTTTAGCCTGGAGAAAATGAGTCTCAGGGAAGGCCTTATTGCTCTTTACAACTGCCTGGAAGGAAGCAGTAGTGAGCTGGGTGTTGGTCTCCTCTCCCAAGAACCAAGCAATAGGACAAGAGGAAATGGCCTCAAGTTGTTCCAGTNGCTGTGTGCCTGTGGGAGGGACTCATGTTTGCAGCAGGTGCAGTTTGGCTGCTGCTCCTCAGAGTGGACCCATGCTGGAGAAGTTCACAGAGAGCTGTCTCCTGTGGGAGGGACCCCATGGTCTCACAGAGGAAGGATTCCTCTCCCAGAGCAGCAGAAGAAAATCTCAGTGATGAACTGACCAAAACCCCCAAGCCCTGTTGTCCTGGTTTTGAGATCACCCTAGGACACATCTCCCTGTGCTTTTGGTGGGAAGGAGGGAGAGGCTGCAGAGAAAAGATGTTTTAAGGGCTTATTTTACTTCTCATTATCCTCCTCTGATTCTGTTAGTAGTAAATTCACTTTTCAGCTTTAAATTGAGCCTGTTTTGCCCTTGGAGTGTTTTCTCCCAGTCTTTATCTCAACTCATGAACTCTTCATTATTTTGTTTTTCTCTCCTCTACAGCTGTGGCAGGGCAGGGTGAGTGAGCAACTCTCATGGGTGCCTGATCAAACCACAACAGCAGGGAAGTGGTGGAATTACCATCACTGGAGGGGTTGAAAAGATGTGTAAATGTGGCACTTGGGGACACGGTTTAATTGTGGGCTTGACACTTCTGGGTTAACAGTTGGACTTGACCTTAGATGTCTTTCCTAACCTAAACAATTCTATGATTCTGAGGTCACAGGTGGGAGAAAAATCCCAGTAAACACACTGAAATCAGTTACATTAAGTGGTATGATGTCCTAGTTATACAGCCATCAAAACCCAGTCAGTTTTAATCTAACTGCAATATAAGCCTAATCTTAGTGGGGATTTGTTGTGCAGGAATAATTTCAATTCTTTTTTCCAGAAGATGTAAGAACAGATGATGCCTAAACTACTGCTGTTCACAGAGACATAAAGATGTCTGTGAGCTCCAGGCTCCCATGGAGGCTTTGAAATTTTTCCCTCAATGTCACTGTCACTAAAGAAGAGCAGGGTTGTTCTGTCAGCAGCTGTTAAAAAGTCCCATTAAAGCAGTTCCCAGTATCTGGACTACTTCTGTTTCCCCTAATGTCCTAAAGTCAGACAGTATATTTAGGTTTATCTCTAAAAAAAGTCTTCTTGCCTATGGTTTGGCAACAGGTCTTAAAAAACATCTTTAAATAAAGCTGTTTAGGAGAATATAGTCAAACAGATGGTTACACACACAGTGGCAATTCTCTCCGTTTCCAGAGGCCTCTCTGGACAGAAGGAAGAGGAAAAGAGGGAATCTGGCCAGCTGTCAGAAGCTGTGAGCTCCTGGCTCCTTGTGTGTCTTTTTGCACTGCTTTACCTACCACTTGCCTCCAGGTTATGCTCTGTGAATGACTGAGAGCAAGGCACTCATAGTTATCATTGCTTTTGAACGGGACATTCACACTGAATTTCAAAAGTCTTAGCCTGTGGTGGGTCACTGTCTTTTTCTGCTCCTACCTCTTTTCCCCCATCCTGTTCTAGATATGCTGTTGAAAGTCATTCTTAAAGGAAGTTTGTTACAAGTGACAGACAAATCAGTCACTAACCACTGTGACTCCAGAGATATGGAATTACTTTTATTTTTTTAAAAATCCAGATAAGCTTTTCTTTTCCTATATGTGAACAGATAACCCTTGTTATTAATTTGAAATGTATGTAATTCAGCTTAACTGGGGGGAAGGGCAATCAGAAGGAAAAGGATGCATCCTGTTAGAAAATGGAAAATACTGTATTTATCATCTTAAAAAGAACAAAAAGATCTGCAAGTTATGTGGGTTTCTGTGACAGTAATTATCCTTCTATTCAAGAATGAGTAATTACATTATTCTGCATGCTAACTTCCCCCCTCTCCAGTTATGTGGTATGTGCAGGCAGGTGCACACACACATGCAATGTGCTTGTGCCCTGAAGAATAAAACTAGGGTGCATTAGAAAAGGTAGTTCTGTTGTGTTCTTGAATAATGGTGATTATGGTAGTTCTGTATTTATGCTAAACACCACTGGGTGAGAGGAAGACAAGCTCAATTTCCTTATTTCTTTTAAGGAAGCTGAGTACTGCTCTGCCTTGGCACTAGCCTGTACAAGGGTTCACTCCCTTCTGTCCACACTGAGGTAAAATATTAAGTATTGATTAAGCTAGAAGACAGTTTGTGGAATGTGTGTTTAAAGAGAGAGCTTTCAGTGCTCACTACAGGATGAATATTTGCTACAAATATTATTTCTGTGTTTGTTCTAATTAAAATGTGAAAAAATAACACTTGAATGCATACATATATCTCAATAATTTTTTTGGGAATTGTTTTTTCAAATTATTCTTTCTGAGTTACTGAATGACAGAATCATTCAGGTTGGAAGAGATATTCAAGGTCATCAAGTCCAACAGTTAATCCAGAACTGCCAGGTCCATGATTCAACCGTGTTATAAATGAAATNAGACACTCAACTCATCAAAAGACATTTCTACATTTCTATGCGCTTACATTTCTGAAGTACCATCTCCAGAAGAAAACAAGGTTTTCCTTTTAGTAAGTACACAACACATCAAGGCTGAACAATTTGTTAATGTGAACGTTTGAGAGAAGAGTGATTACAGCAGTAAAGGTTCTGACGTGCCAATTAAAGTAGTTGGGTTGGATTAAAAGAATATTGTATAACACCCATGTGCCCAACTTTGTAGACAAAATTCAGATGGTTTGGGGGAGTGTGTGGCTTTGTGATCACATAATCAAGGACTGTGGGGGTGGGAGCACACCTGGGTGAGTGTGAGTTTTGTTGCAGGTTTTGCGAATGCAGGTTTAACTGCACACACAGCCCCAGGAAGCCCATGCTCTCAGGGAGACTGGGGACAGGGGCTTCACTGTAATGTAGGTTTTAACAGTTTTGCTAAGAAAATCTAGTGAGGGTTTTTGGACAGGAAAATTGCAGGATTTAGCTGGAATGTGAGGAATCTTTGGGTCCCTAGTTAATTATGATTTGCTTTGTTATAGTAACAGAAATAGTGTTAGAGAAAAGAAGACAGTTCCTGTAATAATAAGCGTAGGCACTCTTACTCTTTTTTTTATTTGTATTCTTCCTTCCTAAAAGAAGCTGCTGCAAAGAACCCCGGTTCTCTCAGCCACTCCTCATAAGACTTGTTCTCTCTAGAACCTTCCCCATCTTCCTTGGATCTTCTTTGAACATGCTCCAGCACCTAAATGTGAAGTTTAACTTGCCTTGCTTTTTTCACATGCTGGCTGTGTAAAGCATCTGAATCTTTGCCAGACTTGGTAGCTGCTCACAGATTAGAGCTCCCCAAGGAACTTCTGCCTGCTTTTACAGAGCTCTTCTTGCTTTATGCAATGCTGTGCTTCTGTGTGCTGTCAACACTCTCCAGAGGGAATTGTCCCCTTATGCTGTACCTGGATGCTGTTTCACGCCAGAAAACAGTTTAGGAGCATGACAACATAAGTACAGGACCAAGGATTTCTATGGGGAGCGAGGTCAGTTGACAGCATGGGTGTGCATTGTCTTAGGAGAAGGAGGTTCTGTTCATAGCCTTTTTAGATACATACTTACAAGAAATGACTGCAGGAACAATCTTGTGTCATGGTCAGGGTAAAAAAAACCTGTCTTAATTTTTACGTATCTGTCTCAACAGCTTAAAGTCCACTTCAGAGAAGAACTCATCACAGCCTCCTCTACTCTTTTTCTTTGTGGGAGTTTGATTTAACTATGCCAGAGAAAACCATGGAATAATGAATTGAGATGATCAATGAAATTTCTTAAGCAAATGTTTGTTAATTCTCTACATTTAAGCCCCAACTGCATTTAAATCCCAACCCTGCGTTTAAACCTCACCCAGATTTGTTCACATATTTATTTGCCCTACAAATAATCTTGTTATGGCACGTTTCTTCTCAAGCAGCTATTTGAATTATTAGAGAATTGATCTTCTCTCATAGTTTGCAGAAGAATAATGTTGGGGTTTTTTCATTTTTTATTGTATTTGCTGTCTTGCTCAGCTATTGCACATAGTATCATGGTAGAATAGGTTGCTTATTCCTAGCCTTGAACATGTTTAACAAGAAAACATTAGTTTTAACAAACAACTTTCAAGTGTCTTATAGCAAGTCGTTCTTTCACCTTGGTGACTATTTCCTTTGATCATATTCATTCTGTGCTGAGCAAAAGCAAAGTGGAACGAAGAGCAGAAAAAACTCCCAAATCACTCTATAAAACAAAAGCTGGGTTTCAAGTGTATATGCACTGAAGTTTGATAAAGTTCTTGGAATATAGAAAATGCAGGCTTTCTGTAGGTTGTCCCATTACAAACAACAGTACCAAAACATGTATACTCGGAGATTAAAAAGGAAAATAATATTTTCTAGTTTTCCCCACCCTGAAATGATGTTTCACTACACTGAAAAAGAGCAGCTGAATGTCAGTGATCTGGGTCAGTTTTCATTAACAGCCTAAATGATAGCATAGAAACTGCATTGAATGCATTTGCAAATAAGCAAAAACTTGAGAGGAGATGCCAGCATGCTGGTCCAGGAATAGAATTCAAATGTACCTAGCCAATAGGACATAAACTGAAAAGGCTGGGAATATAAATAGCAATACAGCACGTGTTATGTCCAGTTCTCCTCTTCTGGTCTGCATTAGCAAGGCCTTGTATGAAATGCTGTGTCCAGTTCGGGGTGTCACATTCTAGGAAGAGTAGTTGGAGGGGCAACAGTGAAAATGATCAGTGCTCCAGAAAACAGTATCTCAAGCCTGCTTGCACTTGACATGGCGGGTTTTTAAGTACATGAAAAGCTGCAGCAGGGATGGACTGAACTGTTCTTGTCTAAGCTGAATGGGAGAGAAACCATGGACTTACACAGCATCAAATACAAATTCAGGTCAGATACAGACAAAACCTGCCAACTGTGGAAGCAGAAATACTAGAATAACACTGAAGGTATCATTATTAATAGAGGTATTAAAAACATGTTAGACTGACATCTGTTAAAAAGGAATTGGGGTGCTTGAGCTTCCTTGGTCATAGAAGGCAGGGGTATAACCAGGATTTCAGCAGTCGTGTGCTTTTACAGCTGTATAAATAGTCCATCAAGATAAGAGAATCAACACCAGAGTAGAAGGTAGGTCCAATCATTTTGTCATCTACCCACAAAGAAAAGGGTGCTTTCTTTCTTCCTCCTGCCCCGCAAAAGGCATTAATGGTTGGAGTATTTGAAAGATCTCTCCGAACTTGCAAATGCAGAATTTGCTTTCCTGCTGCTTTCATAGACACTATGTGATGGTGCAAATGTATTTCTGAGTTTTCATGTAAAACCATACAGGATAAAAATAAAATTACATTATATCTGGATCCATGAAAGCTGTGGGTGGGTGGGAGGGCTGCTGCCAAAGCTGTGATTTTAAGCTTCATGAATTGGGGAGAAATTGCTGCTCCTCAGTGAGATTGATTCCATGACTGCTCAGCTTGATAAGCTCAGCAGAAGATCGGCAGGAAAAAAAATCCTAAAACCTGTGGGGATTTTTTTGTTTGAATAAAAGCCCCTGTTATGAAACTGTAGTACTGCTTGTTAGTAGCTTTTGCTGTTTGACACAAATGCTACCCATCAGCTGATACCATTAGTGATTATTTATTATTTCAGCCTCTAGTTAACAAATATAATGATAAATTTCTGCTGAAGATACCATTCTATTTGGCAATGGATACTTTTTTAAACTTGTTTTATGTCTTCTACTGAGACACATAAATGAAATTCAGCAATAGAAAGGGTTTTTTGCACCATTGGGGTAGAAAAAAGGGTTGTGTATGTTTACTGCATGGTTTGAGAATTCAAGGACACAGAGGAGCTTTTGGCATTTACATCTTGGCTTTAAAGGGAGCTGGGAAAGCTACACCAGGCTTCGTTGTATTTTTCCTGTAGATCTCCATTCCCTTTGCCATCTCTCCTCCCTCTTTTTAGAAAGGCTTTGAAAGTCCTTACGGACCTGATAGAGCATTGCTCTAGGAGTTTCCTCATAACCAAATCCTGTCACATGAGGATACTGCTAAGAGAAGAAAAAGCACTAACAAGTTCTAGCAATGCCAAATTACATTCAGTTCTTGTATTTTCACTTGGCATGGTAACACTTCCAAAGAGCAATTGTTTCACAATCAGAACTTCTGCAGCCTGTTCATTTCCTTTCTCTTACTTAGCTGTTCAGAGACCATCAGACACCAGGCAAGCCAATAAATGTCCATCTGAGCAATTATGTAGCTTAAGCATCAAGTGAGACAAACTATTTTTTTTTCTTACAAGTATAGTTTAAAGGGACAAACCTGATAGTATCACTAGAAATAAATCATTTGCATAGCAACTCTTTTCTCTTTAGTGAACTTCAGGTATTGATTAAAGGTCCTGATTTTTAAGAAAGCCCTTCTCCTAAAATAGTCCCTCCGTCATGACAGGCATGAGACACAATTCTCTTAAACAAAACTCAGTACCTCCACCATGATTTGTGACATTTTTGGCGAAGTCCTCAAGAATATGCTGGCTGTTCCTAGGCTACTTGGACTTCATTTTACGCTGAAAGTTGTATTTATAAATAAGGAGCTTGTGCCTGCATCTTTGGAAAGCAAAGAAAGTCTGTTTTTAGACTTGTCCCTAGAAGAAACACTGCTATGCATAGAGATTTCAATGGCTCTTCCATGAAGGATGACTGGCAACATAATTTAAATGCTTTTAATAAAGAGATTGAGAGGTTTACAGCCCTTCCCTCTTGTAAGCATTTAAAGAAAAGAAATTCCTTTACACAGCACAGCAGATGTGCAAAAAGATGATTGATGCTTAATATCCATGCTGATAGCCATGTTGCCCACAGGGAAGTCCTGAGTAAGAGGGATTTCTGAACTGAGCATTTCTGAGGGAGGAGGAAACCTGATTTGCTAATTGGTTTTGTTGGGATATTTGTTAAAGAGGTCAAAACCAGCTGGGTCTGCTTAATATGTCCTGCAGTGAATTGCAGAAATCTGCAGGCTCCATCCTTTGTTTCAGGGTCTGTGTGCAATGTAGAAGTGAATAATTGACATTAAGTTTATATTATTTGGAGTCTCAGATTAATTGTTGTCCTTAACAGGACAATGACTTTAAATCACTTTCATACCAGTAAACTCCAGGTGTTCAACAAAGGGGGCCATGCTGTTGAATTGCAAAGACTAAAACTTGTATCTTTGGATATCCACAGAATAAATGTCTGTGTGCACTCGTCTCCCTGACTGCCTTTATATTAATTGGAAGAGAGTTTGGCCATAATTTTGGCATCTGTTTTAAGATGGCATGAATCACACCTTCAAAATGCTTCTTTCTCTTTTCTGATAACACAAGCCACTAATTGTGGCTAACTTAGGGACAGACATTTAACTATCAAATCTATTAGGTTAGGACAGATGAGTCCCAAATGAAAGTGCAAATATACACGATATGCCTGAAAAACATCCCTTATGTTGTGGCCCTCTGCTGATGCCAAATGACATCTGTCTGGGCAGTGCCATGGGGCACTCCTGGGTGCATGTCTGTCTTTCAGCAGGAAACTGGACAAGAGCGAGGGAGGGAGGGAGGGAGGAGAAGGGGTGGCCGCTGCCAAGCTTTCATCCCAGGATGTTGTGGAAAAGTGGCTGCAAAAGCCATCAAGACCAAGAACTGAGAGATTCTGGGGTCCCAGCATGTAGAAATACCCCATGTGCTTGCTATAAAACAGATGTAGTTCATTTCACAAAACACTCCTTGGGCCCTGGATTGGGACCTCTCAGCTGGTGGCTTCACTCCCTCCGTACATGATGCTTGTCATAGAAAAAAGAAGTCAAAGGCACCAAGGCTGAAAATAATAGCATGAGCTTTCGCCTGTTTTAATTTTCAGATATAGGAAATTATTGCTCAGCAAGGGAGGCAGTGTTAAAGCAAAACCTCTGCCTAATGGCCCAAGTATCTTCTCTGGCTGCAGAGCTATCAGTGTTTTGACACCAGCAGTCTGGCACTGCATGAGGCATTGCTGCAGCTGAGGATGGTTGGTGGGAGCAGCAGTAGTGGGGTAGGTCACCCTCCCTCATTGTTCTTTGACTTTGCTTTCAGGTAATTTCAAAGAGAGGTTAATAAAGACTGTTTTTCTTCGAGCAAGGCTTGCTTTCTGTGATCATTTTCTGATAATATCATTTGTTTTCAACTTGGCAGTAGGTTCGTGGAATGAGATCCCCCTGGACCTCCATGACTTTGTATTTTACCTGGCAGCAAACATCTCAGTTCTTTCTCTTGTCACTTGATCTGGGATAAAAGAAACCTGTGCCTTTCTTAAGGAGGAAAAAAAAAATTAAAAATCCCTGAGGGAGAGAATGATTATAGGAAACATGGGATGTACACGGTACTGGGTGGCCATTTTCTGGCAAAGCTCTGACCTCAAACTCTGTTTATCAAATAAATGAAACATTTCACCATGTGCAGTGTGCCTGATTCTGCATCAAGTGGCAGAAACAGCCCCATGTGCCAGGCAAGGGGTGAGACTGCATTACACTTCTTCAAGCTCCAAAAAGAAGCCTTTGTGCCAGCTTTGGTGCAATATTTGGTTTGCTTGCAAAAAATGCAGTCTTCTATGATTTATAGTAGGTGTAATGAAATATGTGTAATTTGATGGAAAGTCCTTGATAAGATACCAGTGGTGACAGCATGGGGTTATTTCCTAACTGGCATTTGAGAGAGCCAACATGATTAAATCAGGGCTCATTTTAAGTTGACTTGTAATTGCCTGCACAGGAAAGGTAAAAAGTGAGTTCCTCTGTAACTATGAGATTTTGTTCTCCACATCCAGATGGAATATAATATTGCTGCAGTGGCTTGTAGGCTTGTGGGGTTTAAATAGTGCCTGCAATCTGGTGCCATGCTGATTTACTAATCCTTGATCTTAGTTGAACATGATCACAGTCCCTGCTTCTGTTCATAAGGGATAGGCTTACTGTTAATTGACAGGCTTTGGCCTCCTACCAAAAGAGCTGCTATGTAGAGACGGAACTAAAACTGAGCAGAGGATGTATCGGACAAGCCAATTTGGTGGGGGAGAAATCTATTCAGTAGATCTTTATGCCAAAAATTATTTTCTATTTTATTGTGTCATTGAAACTACAAGTATGTCATTTGCATTTTAACATGAAACTAATAAAAACAGAATAATCTGAAATGTGTTTGCAGGGTGATTAAGGATATAAGATGTGATGTTTGGAATCTTCCCAGCTACTCTGCTCTCTGTTTATTTAATTATTGTGTGAACTTCCATGTTTGTATCTGCTCACAAAACTTGTGTGCAATGGTACATGCTAAGCATACCCAAGCTCATATTTGTGTTATTGCCCACAGATTTCGAAGAGATTCTATCCCAGGGCTGGGGACTGCATGACATTTTATCCTGCATTTTGGAAATTTGATGGAAAGATGTTACCAAGCTGTAATTTCATTTCCAGTAACCCCCCAGAAGTTTCAGACTGTCTTTTTTTTTTTATTCAGAACTTTGTTTGCCCCAAGTTTTGATCCCTTTCTCTAGCTTTCTAAACCTGGCAAAACCTGAGAGAAAAATAATTTTGTGGGGAAGGCTGAAATTCTTTACAGTCTATCTTTTACACTTCTGCACTGCTGGCCTCACCAGGCTTCAGGCATGCTGAATTGAAGGACAATATTTAGATGTCAGTGGCATTCTAGGAGTATACAACCTCCTACCAAATAGTTTTATAGCCTGCAGCCTTTTATAGCCTTCATTGGCTGAACTTGCCAATGTAGACGTGTTTGTTTGTGGATAACTTTAAACC
The DNA here is from genome assembly GCA_013399915.1 of Illadopsis cleaveri. Lineage (NCBI taxonomy): Eukaryota > Metazoa > Chordata > Aves > Passeriformes > Timaliidae > Illadopsis > Illadopsis cleaveri. The sequence goes on along the minus strand of VXBB01007120.1, from coordinate 7,234 downwards.
TATCTTGTGTTCTGGATCTGTCACTCATGCTAACTTTGAGCCCACTTACCTACAACCTAATATGAGTGCTTTGAAATCCCTGGAATACAGTTTTTACCCTGTGTGCTAAACTTTGGGAGATTTCCTGCCTAGTTTCAATATTTCATTTAACCAATGGGAAAAAACACTCTGTATTTTGGGGTTCAGTTGTAACATTTCTTTCACTGCTGTGCAAGTGAGAAGCAAAGTAGGAGCCTTCCTTCCTATAAGTTCATTCTTTAGGTTTAATGAAGGGCAGTGTAACTCTGAAAACTGAACAAATTCTTTTGTGCTGAGCCAGGGCTGAACTGTGGAGCAGGGAAGTGCAATGGAACATCTGAAGGTCTCACACCAAACTTAAGCCAGTGACTTGGAGTCAACTCTGGGCCTTCCCAGCTCTCAATTGTTTGGGATGCTCAGATGGCACATTTTCCATGCTGCTGTAGAGGATGTGTCTTCAAAGTGGCCACAGAATTGTTCCCTGACTATATTCTCGCATAGGGAATTTGCAGGTGAAGACTGTGATGTGAACAGCCACCTCATAAATGTATAACCCACCCGTGAAGTCTGTTCCTATTAGGCAGACATGTCTGTATCAACACAAGGTTTTTCTTCTCAAGATATATCAGTTCAATAGAAAAACTAACTTTCCTGAAAGTCATTCCATGGCTTCTGGGATGGTTCTAGGCCTCCAAAACCACAGCAGAGCTATTGCTATATATCTGCAGGTCTGTGTAAACCTTTGTCTTAGTGGCAAGGTGAGTTTAACTTCTAAGTGTGGCAGATGGGAAAAGTGTTTGTGCTCACTCTCATCTACTTTCCTGAGCTCCATGAAGTTCTTCCAAATTCTGAGGTCAAAACCTCTCTACCTTAGGCTTAGTTAGCAGTGCCACGGCAATCTTTCCCCATCATCTGACCAGCTGGGAGATGTCAATATTTTGGTTCCTGTGGGGTCACTCTATCCAACCTTCTATTGGCCTGGCTAGTCTCATCACTGCATATTTCTTATCTCTGCCAGCCACATCATTATGGAAAAAATGGTTCTCTTCATCCACCTCCTGTGAAGGGTTTTTATAAACCTGGTCTCTCATGCCTGGGGCCTTGGTCTTCTATGAAACTTGATTTGGGTGTGAATCAGATTTGAGAAATCCTTCTTCAGCCTACCCATGGTGGTGACTGTGATTTTTCCTCAATAATTCTGCAGCACATCCTCTTGTCTGGCACCCCAGTTGTCTGGATTATGCTGAGATATGGCCCAGCTCTTTCCAGTCTGTGATCCTTGGTTTTGTCCATGAAAACAAGAGAACTGGAGTGAAGAACTGACCTAAAGGGGATGCTGCAAGCCAGATCCTCCCCTGTCCTGGACTTGGACACAGCTGGGGTGCACAGCTAAATGTGGGAACTGGGAGACATTCCTGGGTTCAAACTGAGAAAAATGAGCTGGAGCATTTTCTTACTCTCTAATTATTCTAAACAATTTAAAACTAACCAAGGCATTTCCAGTCTTGACAGATCAATTCACACAACATTTCATAAAGTCATATTGAGATATCACTGCAACTTCAAGGCAAAAAACTATAATATTTTTGTATCAGACAATTGTCGGTGAATCACTGAGTGTCCTCATTTGGAAGGGATCTACAAGAATCATTGGGTCCAACTTCTGGCCCTGCACGGGATAACCCCAAGGATCACACCATATGCCTGAGAGCATTGTCCAAACATCTCTTGAAACTCAAGCAGACTTGCAGGCTTTCCTCACTGGCTCTTTCGTGTCCTGTGGTAGCGACAGTTCAAATATTGAAAGACCCTTGGCTTTTAACCATGGAGGCATGGAGGCATGTGCTGTATGGCAACACCAAATGGGCTGTTTCCAGAGCTGTGAGAGAAGTTGAGTTTTCTCACCTTGTCTTAAGGCTACTGAACTGTCTTTTTAACTCTGAATTGATAATAACAGTTGAGTATTTTGTAACAATCTAAGAATAGTCTTGTTCTGATCACTCAGACGATATCTTGTGAATTAATAGAGGTATGAAATTTAAGAGGATTAGCTAAATCATACTAAAAACTCGTGTGTGCATTCTCATTCAAAATTGAAAAGGTTTTAGTTTTTAGTTTCATTTATTTCCTGCTGTGGTGGTTGAAAATTATTTTAAATCAGGGCAACTTCTTTAATTCTGAAGAGGAAAGCACACAGGCAAACTGAATAGGACTTACCTAAAATGCATTAAAAATTCAACTTGAGTTAGCTTTAAGAAATTCTCTTACTTTGAATGAGAGAAAAACATATTTTCAGTTGAAAAAATGGTTTGTCATGAGAAGAACATAAAAATGTGAGGTGGAAAACAAGGTCTATTCTCAAAAAAATTATTTTTTACAAACGTCTATAAAATTTAGGAGGGTTTCTAATAAAACAAATTGCCTGGAAAATTCAACTATTCCCTAAAGAGTCATTGTGTTCAATTTGGAGGCACCACTCAGCCATTACAGTGTGAAACAGCTTTTCTTTAATTGAAAATCTCGGAGCAGTCTCCTCCAGGAAGTTGTTTCCCACCTTTCATTAGTAAGACTTGACTGTGAGGGACACCTGCAAACAGCTGACAAGTGCCTTATTACAAATATTTTATTTAAAGTGCTTTTTTTTATAAATAGCTTTCTGTATTGGCAGAGATTTTGAGTAATGTTGGAAAATGTTAGCTACAATTAAGTAGCTCACTAATAAGCCAAAGCTGGAGAAAGTTATCAGAAGGATGTTGAAAAATATATCTCAGGATAGAAAAACAGGCATGTATGTTTAAAGGCACTCCTAGGGGGGAAAAATGGTATTGTGGTGAGAATGTAATGTATTTATAGAGCTCAAAAGGGTGTGCTTTGTGAAGGTATTGATAGGCAGTCTGTCCTTTTTTCAAGTCTTATCTTCAGGGTAGCAGAGCTCAAATGTGCCAAACACTTCTCGTGTTCAACTCTGATTGCATCTGTGCAATTTTCTCTGAGATTTATGTCTGGTGCCAATGAAAGCGGTGGGTATTGTCTCACTATATTTAACATATTTGTTAGATTAAGTGATTGCTTAAATGTTTTTATTCTTATCACATCTACAGTGCCAAAACTTCACTGATCAACAAAAGGATGCTGGCTGGACAGATAGCAAAGTGACTGCTGTTCCAGGCAAGAAATGCAGGCTTAGAAGTGTGACTACTGCAGCCAGAGGAGAACAGAGCTCATGTACCTGCTGAAGTTGTATTCCTGGTATTGTACTATGATTTTCCTAAGGGTTCTTGGGAATGCACCCTCTCACACACATGCTTTGCTTCTTCATTTAGGAGAGACTGCAGAAAAGACAAAGGTGTCTGGAGCAGGAAAGTCAGAAGATGCAGTAACAGGGCAAAAATATTCACACTGTTACTTTTACTGGTGCCTTCTCTGTTATAATATTTTGCAGAATATTTAATACCCCACTATTTGCATGTGCTCTACTACCCCAGCACACATCTGGGTTAACTGAATGTAGACGCTGATCATGGATATAGGAAATCAATTGTAGTTGCTGTCTTTGTATCACAATTTTTAATTCTAGAGGTAAGTAGCTAGTTTGCTTGAAGTTAGGCTTCTTCAGCTTTCTGTTGTGTTTTGAGGGTTCTGGAATTCTCAAGGCACACATCTGGGTCCAAAGAAATGATGCCTGCTGTTCACTGGTGCTCCTCTCTCTGGTGCAAGTGGGTGCTCTAGAACATTGGGCTGCTGGCCTTTCAGAAGAGGTGAGTAATTTACTCCTGGACTATGCTTTGTCATAAAAAACTTTCAGCATTGCATAGCATGACTATATATATGCCCATCAGTAACCTCTCTGTGGGTGATTGAAGTGACCTTTGTTGGTGTATTTGCTGTATTGCACTTGCCAGTGTACTCTGGGACTGGATGAAATACTATGTTTAATCTCTAATTTTTGCTCTGAGAAGTAGGTTCTAAATGGTAGATATGGGAGAAAGAAATCAGGAATGTACCTTCCAACACACTTTAGTTCATCTAGTTTCATTTTATCAAGAGCCCTTTATCCCTACCATTTAGCACTGGTTCATTTCTTATAACTGCAGTGGCAGAGAGGGGCTTGGGAGGTGATTTAAAAGAGAAATAAATACAAGCCTTAAAAATCAGCTCACTTGGAGACTGCCTAGAGGAAAAAGTAGTTACTGTGGTAGGAGGTCAAACCAAGGCTGACATCCCAGCCAGCAAGGGGACAAAATCACTGGGATGAGAGGGGGAAGAGAAACAGAGAAAGACATAAGCTCAATTAGGAAGTATAAAATAAAAGCATTGAGCTTGAGAGAGTGAAAGAGAGGAAGTTGTTAAACAGGTCATAGAACTGAACATCAGACAAGGGAAAGGACATTTGCCATTTTAGCTGCAAAACTGCAGCCTGAGGCAATTGTTCTAACTTCTGGTTTAGCCATTTGAGGAAAAGTTTTTGCCTGGGTTTTTCCAGAGTTTGCACTACTCTTTTTGTGTTCAGGGTGAGCAGGAATTTTCATTCTCTCTAGATTTTTAAGTATTCCTTTCTATTCTTGTGAGCTGAAGGAGTTTATGGACATTTAGCAGGTAACAATGTCACAGTGGCACAGAAGTAGAAGTTATCTGTGCCAATATCAGACTTTGTGTGGCTGATACTGAGCTTCATGGCTGCATTCTTCAGTGCCCCAGCAGTGATCCTCTCAAAACACATAAGCAGGTGGAGTATGAGTACTGAAAAGCCATGGTAATTTGAAAATTTACTTCTCATTCAAGTTAAATGTCATTGTTTAGATTGTGTGGGTCTCCTTTATGTTCCTGCACAAGATGTACATTCTTGGCCAACTGATAAGCTTTGAAACCATATATATTTCACAATGCTCACAAAATCTACATAAAATAGACATCTTATAATGCCCAAATATGCTCATTTAAAAGTTGGTAGAGGAATTGTCCAGAATGTAGAATATCACAACAAGGTTTTGTTCAGAGTAAAATTTTTAAATGAGGCTTTTGGTTTTTTGTTGTTACTGTTTTTGTTTTAAGTCTTTGAAAATAGGATTTGATGCTGATCTGCTGGAAGGCCTTATCCAGCAGTACTGCTGGCACTAAGTCACAGGGTAAACACAGCCTGGCAGTGCAAGTCACAATGGACCACAGCTTGAAAATTACTGGCCTAGCAGCCTGGGAGTGGGAGCTCTCTGAGCTCTGCCTTTGAATCTCTTTTCTATTTCCTTTCTGAATTTCATCATGAGCAGTATAAAAACCATCATTTCTGTTTCTTGCTTTTGCCTGTGTAAAGGGAAAAGTGCAAGCACAGAAATACATTGCCTTTTTCCCCCCCACAGTCTTCATTCAGATGCTCATCAACCTAATTTTTCCTTCCTTCTCTCTCCTCCTTGCTCATGGGCTTTCAGCTTTCCTTTGCCATATCCCCCTGCCTCTGTTAGCATTGCTCCTTTGTGCCTCATGTTGTTTCTCCTCTCAGCATGGCCTGCTGATGTGCTGTCGTGCTGAGCAGAGGGGCTGGAGCAGGGAAGAGTCCTGCCAGCACTGGAAGAGGCAATGCTGTGCCTCCATTCAGTGCCACATTTATGTTCACTGATTATCAAGAGGTGCTGGATCCAACTGAGCCACTTCAGCTTGGTGTGACAGCATATCAACAGACTAAGGAGGGAGCCCGGGGCCCTGGCACACACTGATCCATGACAGCATCCCACAGCAGATGTGGGCTTTCCTTCCTTCTGGCCAGCAGGGACTCGATCTCTCCCGTGTCTGTCCTGTCAGACTCTTTTGTAACAATGTGTTTGTGTTGCATTGTTTGTCCACCTGGGAGCACACAAGAGACAGGGCTAAGGATTTTGGATCCTGTGTAAGTTCCTTGGATGCTCTCCAAAACACATCTGGTTAGGCTTTTGGCTGAGAACATCATCCGGCAGCAATCATGCCCTGTCCTGCTGAAGGCTGGAGCATTTCAGTGTCCTTTGGGGGACTGCACCAGCTGCTGTGTCTCAGCTGGGAGACACAGGCTTGTTAAGCTGCTGTAACCTTGCTTACATTTGGCTGTGGCTCTCCAGCCCAGAGTGAGATGGTGGCTTGCATTGCCTGTTTCCATCAGCAGTTTGTGGTCACTAAGAGGGCACCTGCCATGGGGTTGGCTTCACTGTGCCACCACAGTCACCTGCAGAGGTGACAGTTCTGTGTTGGGCTTTCAGTCACTCCCATCATTTGTACCGCATTTGTATGACGCTTTAGCATCTTGATTTTTCCTTGGGTTTTTTGTAACATTTATATTCCTTCCCAAAATTCACAAGAAGGTGTTTTTTAGCCTACTGAGATAGAATTTTCATTTGAATTTTTGGGGATGATGTTAATATTTTCCCATAAAAGAAGTAATTTGTTGTAATTTACTGCTTAGTTTGGTTGATCTTTGAATGTTTACTGCCAGGCAGATGCACATAGTTTGGCCTACAGTTGATGATGTTCCAAACCTTGTCTCAATTTTTCTACAGACTATTGCAACCCTTCAAATCCCATGCTGGTCAGAATAACTGTTTGGATTATAATCTATCGAATAGTTTCCTATTTTTGTGTTCCTTACATAGTATTTTTTACACTTCCATAGATGGCCTCAAACCTTTATTGAGAGGCATGTTCTTAGCCTCTGCATCCTTTCCACAATGATTACTTTTGCTGTGATTGGTTCAAAGTCTTTTCACAAAGTCCATCTTTCAAGATGTGGGCATCTTTGACAGAAACTTCAAAGAAACAGGAGAAAAGTCAGATGACTGATGCTGAATGGACTTTTTTTTTTTTAATTAGTCAATGGAAATTTTAAGCCTCCAAGTGTTCCAAAGGATTAGGAGAACTATGACAGAAATGTAAAAAATTGTATGAAGGGAAAATTGCAGAGTCTCCTTTCTTGCATGCCAATTTCCTATTTCATCACAGAATCTGTTGTCTTTCAAAGTCCTGTCTTAGTTTCCACTCCAAATCTAATCCAGTAGACTTTTCTGAGCTAGGCATACAGATTAAGAACCATTGGTAATACAAGAGGTTTGTCTCTTATCCTCACTTCAAGTTTGTTTTAATGCATTCTTTTTGTGGGTGGTGAGGTGTCATTTTATTTACAGGCGATTCTGTGAAACATTTTCTTGGTGCAACAGAGGGGTTCCAGTTTATGCCCAGGTAATCCCCTGACTCCCAGCCA